>CM076730.1:9811024-9983524 GCA_038501795.1 Pseudopleuronectes americanus | reverse complement strand
CTATACTATACTATATATAGTATACTACTGTGAAATGATATATGCATAAATAGACTTATAGTCTGTCTGTTCACGAGCAGGATTACGCACAAACTACAGGGTGGATAAACACTAAACAGTAATGGTCAGGAAACAGCCCGATCTACTAATGGTATTGTTGTAACATCAGACGGTCACATGCATATGCAAGATTAATTTAATATGGCCATTTCTAGATTTTGGAGGACGATGTAACTTTAAATATCAATTAAATTGTAAGCTACTTCTCATACAATCAAATGTTTCAGCTTTAATAATTATATTAATTAAACCCTCAAGTATAAAAAATAATGTTAGTTTATTTGTGTAGTCTGTGCCATCATAAACTTTATTGTAGTCATCATCAGCTCAATATTTATTTTTGTAAGTGAGTTATTATGTTCATTAATTTGACTCTGATATTCAGCAGCGTGTGTCTGTTTTAATGGCCCACATTACAACTAAGGAAACGTATTCCTGTTCAGTTTTGTGTCACATTTTATGATTATTTTGCCCAAAACTACCAGACTTAATTACGTGTGCCTTTTTCAAATTACTTGCCCAGCGCATACAGCCACAGACAGTTTGTGTTCTCAACACAACTCTCCAGGATGACTAGGATCTCCAGCTTGACCTGGGACACGTGCCAGAGGGATGAATGTGTGTAGACCAGCCCGGCAACACATCAGCAGACTGACACACTGTTTATTTGCACATATCCATCAGAAAGAACAAGCTGTTGTACATCTACACCCTGTTCATTCACCTCACTGCCACTTAGTGTTAGAATTATGGAGCAGCGCTTTTTTCTTTCATCCTTTCATCAAACACATGACTACATTCATCCTGAGGCTTTATAGCACTCAACACACACACACAGACACACACAAATTAACCTAAGCACTTACACACACACACACACACACACACACACACACACACACACACACACACACACACACACACACACACATGCACACAAACATCCTTTTACTATGAGCTGAATGAAATCCAAAGCAGGACAACCCTGGGCTATGTTTTCTGCTTCATGTCTACTGTCCTGAAATAGAAAACACAGTGAGAGGCTGAGTGCACTTAGGCGACAAACAAAACACTACAAGATGGCTGCGCCCACGCTTTCATAATCCCTTGTTGTCTTATCTTGCTTTTATCATTTCCTGTGGAATTAAATGGAATTTCTTTTCCTGATAATTCATTTAGTTATAATTATTTTGAAGACGTCATTATTTGTATCATAAATTAGACAAATAAATTAATTTTTTTTAATTAATTTAATTAAAATATACCATAGATTATCAGAGCAGCAACTCAAGCCACATATGCCTAATTTTTTTGTTTTTTAACCTAGGTAATAAGAATAAAGTTGTCCGACTGCTTAAAGTCAATGATGTGCTTACAAAAATTTTCCGGGTGGATTTGGAGTCTGATTTTGAGGTGCAGAGGTGTCAAAGGAGGACGCACATAAAATCTCTACTTTTTGCCTACAATAAGAAATAAAATGTCCTCTTGCAACTGTACTATATTACTTTGTCACACTAAGTTTAAAGTAATGATGTGTATGTGAGAAATTAGTTTTCAATTTAAAAGAAAATAGAACCTTTTGATCTGACAATCTAAAATAACAGATTGAATAAAGCGCAGAGCAGAGGGTCTGGGTGCTGACTGGGAAGCAACAGTGAAGTGACTCCCACTCTGCCAGGACTTCCTCTCCCAGTGAGACCCTGTGAATGGAGATGGTGACCTCAACCAGGAGGCCCACAGAGAGGCAGTGACCACACTGCCAACTCCTACAGATGACGCCAGAGTCCATGTTACTGAGGACTTTTTATTCTACCAGGAGGGGGGATGATATAGTATCTGTTTGCAGTATCTGAACTGCTCATCGTGAATTCATTTATCTCATATACCAATGTGTTTAAAAGTGTTTTAATGATTTAAGTTATGTCTGTAATGTACCAAAAGGACTATTAATAAAAAGCAATTTGGTCATTAGTTTCTGAAAAATTGGATCCTATTGACTAGAAGCAAAAAAACATATGTAGGAGCTAATGTTAATTACTAGAATGGAAGAAGCCTGCTGAACCGATTTCCACAACATCTAAAGATGGAAGTGCATTCAGATAATAAGGATGCAGGAATTATTTATCACTTTGAAAATTGTGAGAGCATTTTTTTTACATTTTTATAAATTCCCCAGGGAATAGTTCATGGCTCTTGATGAAAGAAATCTGACATATCTGAAGGACTATAATTATTACTGATATTTATGAGCATGTGCAATTAGGTGCAGATCCAAATCAAACATTTGGATCAAGTGATTTTAAATGTGGTTTCATAAGGGGACTGCTGGGAGCTGCTGGAGGTTTGTGCTCTTTTGAGAAACATTCTATTTACACTGGATTTCTGTGCAGTGACCTCACAATATCTGCCATGAGGCAAGCCAGGATTTGACATTTTAACTGCGACCGCTCAGCAAATTACAAACAAATAAATTCTATCGATATCTATTTATTAAAAAAGTCATCTACGCTGGCTCAACGACATTTCTAAAGATCACCTCAGGCTCCTGTGTAACTGCTTCTCATTCCAACACAGTATAATAGGCTCATATCAGTCCATAGATACCTGATCCACACATCATGATTGGTTGGGTGCATAATGCTGCAATAGCAATCCAGTGCCACACACACAATGTATTTACACCATCCTTTCTCTCTCTGTACCTTACACAATTCAATGCTGCATGTCACCTGAGGGGTGTATCCAATAAGGGGAGCAAAAAGCAAAGATGTGGTGGACAGCCCTCTTGTGGCTAAAAGCACAATTACAATGCGTGTCTGTCTCGAAAAGGAGTCAAACAGAGTTAATGATGAATTATGACGTTCCTCAGTGTCTTTAACACTCTCTCTCTCTCTCCCTCTCACCTCCCAGAGGCTCTTGAACTCCCTCTGCTCGATGCGCAGCAGCTCGCTGGTCTCTCTGCTGACGATGGTAGCGTGGCGCGGTGTGTTGTCCAGGATCGACTCCCCGAACGCCGTCCCAATCCCCAGTGAACAAATAGTGACTGCATCCTGCACGCAAACACAACATAGGTGTTCATCTGTCAGTGGTATGGTCCTGTTTTACACCAGGATAATGAAACACTAAACTCACTGAGACACTGGTGCAGTGATAATCATCAATACGTCTAAGGTTTGCTTAACGATCATGGACAGACACGGTGAGCAGACGGATTAATATATGGAAATGAATGCAAATTAATTCAAATATGAGAGGCTACTGTAAGGAAAATATCTCTAGGTGATGGAACTAATTGGACAGGCTAGAGAAATGTAAACACACACACACACACACACAACACACATAGTATATCCACACTGTACATTGATTTAAACAAATACTCTGCATGCCATGGAAACCTTTGTTCAGCTGTCCAAACTGTCATTTCATATCTAGCCACAGAAACTAGGTCTTTCCCTGAGATACAAATCCTCTCCTGCTCTCTCCCTCTCTTCGCCCACATGTCCTTCTCCTCCTCTATATTTACGTTATAACCCTATTTCCAGGCTCTCATATTAAGGGTATAAAGCCAGGCCCAGAGCATGATTCTCAATGGACTTGTTGAGAGACATAAACTAATGTAGTAAAACAAAGACGGCAATGAAGGGAATCATGCAGGAGCAGCTCTCTAATATCACGTAGAGCAGCATGGAGCTCGACAGAGAGGGTTATGATAGAATATAATTCAAGGGGGAACAGGTTAATGGCAGCCAAGAGGAACAATACATTTTCTGGACAAATGCGTCCATTGGTGTCCATGAACCAGGACTCATTTCAAATTAATCACAGGATAAACGCAGAACTGACACACAACAGGAACAGACAGTGAGCAGGTTATCGTGTGTGTAGCTCCAGTCTGAGCAGTGAGAATTGAATTTGATGATGTTACCTGGTGGTTGGCTGTTTCTGACACTTTAACATCCAGGGAACCCGAGAGCACGGCGTACCAGCTGGTGCCGATGTCTCCCTGTCGAAACACTGCAAACAGTGGAGCAACAGCGTGTCAGAATACATTCAATTCATTAAGGCAGGACAAACATATCACTGTTAGAATGTGTGTTTGTATTATACGGAATAACCAATGCAGAAAAGATATCAATTCATGTTTACATTTTACAAAATCTGATAAGTTCCTGTATTATTTTCCAATTCTACATATTTTATTGTATTTGTGTTTTGTTTTTATTGAGTTATTTGTCATTAAACATTTTCAAATGGTTCCATAATGACATCTGGAGTCATTGCCATTTTTTTATGACTTAGATCAGCTGATATACTGGTATGAGAAATGTTTTACTACCTAATATCTGTTGTGGATCCACATTGGTCTGGCTCTCCAATACAGAAACCCAAAGAGGTCACATCCTCTCACATTTGCATGGTTTACATGCACACGTGAATTAGCCTGAACCCAGTGCTTTGCATTCCAATGCATCCCACTAAAAGCTCTTAGAAGAAGACATCAAAGATCTTCTGCAGCCCGACTTTCATTCATTTGAACAGAAGAGTATAATTCTCTGTAGCGTAGCAATGTATCTCCTAATCCAACTGTAGCGTGTGTTTGTGTGTTTGACTGTGTACGTACACGTGATGCCTTTCTCCAGGCACTCGTAGAAGGCAGAAGCGCAGATCTGCACCAAGAGTGGAGAGGGGAACCTCCGAAACGCTTTGACCTCTCTCAGTCTGGTCAGGATAATGTCCACGTCCTCTCCTGAGCGCTCCGAGGGCCTGTGGACAAACACCAGTAGCTCTTATGTTAGGGGTCAAATAGTAGATCAGTGTTGTTTAACTGCATAATGTAGCTAGCTCACTGTGATGGAGGATAGGAAATCAATCAAAACCCTATAGTGTGCTGTGGAATGGGCTTTGTATTAATGTTAAATATTTGCAATTACCAGTGAATATGTTAAAACATGAAAAATCCGTGGTGTACTATTGCTGTCTACGGATTTGTGTGACTGTGTGTGTGTACGTGTGGTTCATTGTTCAGTCTGGTGCCTCAGCGATAACAGCAGAGAGCTGCAGGCGTTACTTCGCTTGGCTCAGACCCCCCACAGGGGTGTTGATGCAAGATCTCATTTGTTCGGCAGCTATTTCTAATACGCTTAAATCTGAGCACACACACAAGCGCGTGCACACGGACACGAGGGAGCACACGGAGGTTTCATCTGAGAGCTTAAACGTTCTGCTCTGCAACGTGGTGGAGGGGAACTACAGAGCGAAGACTAAATCGTATGAGAGTAACACACGCTGCAGTTAGCCCCATTCATTCAGTTATTTCCCCTCTGCTCGTGACTCAGCCTTGCACGTGTGTGTGTGTGTGTGTGTGTGTGTGTGTGTGTGTGTGTGTTCATACAGAATAACTAATGCAGCGTGGGCTCTTTCCTTCACCGACAGGAGGCTGTCTATCCCCAATCCTCCCTCAGCTCCTTCCTTCCCCCTCGCTCCCAGCTTTCTTCTTCTTCCTCTTTTTCCTCTGCCTCCGCTAAATATTTCTCTGATCTCCATCTCCATCCAGACTTGCAAGTTTTTTGTCAGGATGAAGGAAATGGACAAATGTCTCCCTAATTTCTCCTCTCCATTACTGCCACAAACTGTGTGTGCTCCCTCCCATCCACGTCCTCAGATATATATCATGCCATTAATATCCCTTTATTATGCTTTGCAAGCTCAAAGGTAGCGGTGACTCCCTCTTTACCCACATGAACATGATAAACACACATATATTTGTGTTCCAAAGCAGCAGATTGGCCTCAGTAGCTGGGACGGTATTCCCAGATAAACAGACTGTGCTTTAAGGGCTGCACTGCCAAACATGTCTCCCAGTCCCACAACATCTGCCATTACAAACAGGTCTTTTTCTTTCTCTTCCTGTGTTTCTCTCCCTTTATTCTTGTCTCTGACTCATCCTCCCATCACCCACCTACTGCCTCGGTGCTCTAACAGAGCGTTGTATCCCACAGTGCGCTGGGTTAATGGTTTCGACAGGGGGACTCCCACTCTGTAATAGGGAGAAACATGGAGGTTGACTCTACAGGGTTATAAGGACAGCACCTGCACCACCCTCACCTCTCCGTCTGCGGTGAAACGGCTAAGATCTGTCAGTTCCGATTTTCTGCTCAAAGCCTTGTTGTTTTGTTCTTTCTCTTTTCGTTGTCATGCATGCGCTCGCTCGCTCCCTGCCTGTCTGGTGGAATCTGCCTCGCCCGTTGGTGTACAGCCAATGTGACCTGAGAGGTGTTCACCTTATCCCCCTCGCCCTCCCTCCATCGCCCTTTCTCTCTCCTCCTTGACTTCTCCTTTACTCTGCCGCCCTCCCCCAGTGCCCATGTCAGCAAAGATCTCAGCTTTCAACCACAAATTATGGCTACACAAACACACACACAAACACACACACACCAGAAGGTTCTTCAGAAAATTTTAGGAAACCTCCATCTGGGGAAGTAAAACAAATTTAAATCAGTGTTTCCAGACAAATAAATCATTGGCTGACCAAAATGTCAACACAAACATGTTTCCTGTTGTGGCAGATTAAAATGTTACTCTAGCAGAGTTCTTTCAACACCAATCTGCACCGCCACAACCCTGAGATCCTGTTAAAACACTGAATATTCATCACTGTATACGCTGCTCACTCTTCAATTTACTCTTTAAAAAACAAGTCATCTAATCCCTCATCCAGCCCTTGACATCTTTGCAAATTAACCTACATGTTCCATGGAGGAAACACTGGGTTTAACTTAGAAGCCTAATGGGTTTATATCCTGGTATGTCGTCAGAACGTGTGTGTGTGTGTGTGTTGACTGGGCTGTCTTTTACCTTGCTGGGGCGGCACTGAACAAAACGAATCAGTTCTTATCTCACATACTTCACACTCACTTGCAATAAATGTCTTCGGACAGATATACCAGAGTGTGTTGTTCCATCTCACTCTCCCCCCTCCCTGCCTCTAATTCCTCACTCGCTCACATCAACAGTCACTGTAGATGAAAGCTCCCAAACACACACACACACAGACACACAGACACACACAGACACAGACCGCTGGATATTGATTGAATAAGAGGCGCATATAGCTGAGGAGCATTTGGTGCTCGATAATAACATCCTGTCCGGGCTCCTCTTCTGACTTAACCTGCTCTTACTGACACCCACTGCTAATGGGCTGCATTTGATTTAATATATATATATATATATATAAATATATATATATAAATATATATAGATTGTTCAGTGTTTGGCGGATGTTGTTGTCTAAAACTCCAGATATCTCAACAGAGCATAATAAGACACACCCATCACACAAAGATATTGTGGTCTTTATATTTTACAGAAATCGAAAGCTGAAACAGAAGCTTTCAACTGATCATTTACTCAATCGACAGAAAAGTTCTTTACAGAAATCTAAATATGCCATCGGTTGTAAAGGGTCCAGCTTTTCAAATGTGAATATTCAGTGATGTTATAATACTAAAGTGAACTGAGAGGTGTTTGGAGATGCCACCTTGTCCTTGTGCTTTTTTCAAATTTGAGGATTAATCCAAAATCCTAAAAATCTTCAGTTGCAACTCCTTTTTATGAATGACAAAACAGAAGTGCATGCACCCACTCGTATTCCAGGTGAGGATGAGCAGACAAGATGGTAGCTTCTGGTTGCCAGGGGTAACACAGGGATGTGTCACAGTGAGGTGTGTTCAGAATGTGTGGGTGTATGAGCAGTGGGGTGTATGTCTTAGATCATTGATTTCTCTTTAGGTGTGAGATGTATCATCTGCCCACTTCCAGTAATTGGTGCACAGTTGCCTTTTCATTGAGTCATTAAAAGCCAGTCATCTCTATTGGACACCAGGCATAAACCCTTTGTGTCCACAGAGGCTCAAATCTTACAGCAACCATTAGATGTGGATCTTCATCCTGTAAACTGATTGGTTCAGGTACTGGTACCTGTTCAGTTCAGTCGGAGCAGACAAACTGGGAAATGGGGGGGGAACTGTCCCTCCAATCCTCATTTCCATTTGATGACCACCGCACACGCCCCAGTGGTGTCTTCTTTACAGCAAAGCGGTTTGATTTAAGCACACAGACATAAACCATGTGCGCCTCATCAGCCATCTTCCACAGCACAGACGTGTCAGTGAACCTCCAAGCCACCGACGCCTTTTTTGACCGAGGAGATGGGAAAGCAGGGATAGCATAAAAGGTGTGAGATGATGTTGCTCTGCAGCTTCTGCCATTAGTCGATAAGGGGTGTGCATCCGCTGGGAACCACGGGAGGGTTTGACATGACACGATATTACGCTATTACTGCGTGCACACACACACACAGACACACACACACACACACACACACACACACACACACACACACACACGTATACACACGCACGCACGCAGCAATCGCCGGTTCCCGATGAAACACGTTGACGCGGATGAATGAAGGAGGAAACAGCGGGATCGTGTGTGGAGCTGCACCGCGGAGCCGACTCACCTTTTATCCAGGCAGCAGATCCACTCCGCCGCAGGAGCCGGGGTGGGGGACGTCTGCACCGCGACCATCTTCCCTGGTTGGTGTGTGCTGCTGCTGCTACCGGAGGAGGCTCTCCCGGTTCGTCGGTGGTCGGTACTGGATCTGAGCTCCCCGCCCCTCCGCTGCTGCTGCTGCTGCTGATGATGATGATGATGCTGGTGATGATGATGATGATGATGATGATGATGCCTTTACCCAGGCATGCAGATGACTTGTGTCAGTCTGCCTGAGTGGGCTTTGTGAGGGCAACTGGAGGGCTTACACACACTAACACACACACACACACACACACATACACACACACTCACACAAACACACACTGTGGTGCATGCATCAGGGAGCTACTAGACATGTTACTGTCTGTACGGCCAAGAGAATGCAACGTGTCAGTAGTTGCAGGAAGATCCTTGTTACTATCTGTGCACAAACACACTTTGGTCTATCGTTGTGTGTTTGATAACTGGAGAATAAAATACAGAAAAGATGTTTCACCACACTTCAATACTGTATCACTGATGGAACAATATTTTGGACATGAAAATATTCATGAACATTTATCACAGTATATCTATCATGCATTCTGACTCACACGGCTGTTGTTAGTAACACCAATATGTCATTGGTCTTTTTTACGACCATGAGTCTGGATCTGCAGTTTTCCTCCAGTTAATGAGGGAGTTTTTTCTTTTTTCGTGCCTTGAGATTATGGATATTATGATTTGGTGCATTACAAATAAAATTGAAAATTGAATTAAATTAATAGAGAACATTTTTCAGACGAAACATACACCGGTATACAAACTAGTACTCTGTAGAGCACGTACCTCCGCCAAGAACCAACAGTTATCTTAATAGAACCAAGCTGCACCAAATTGCACAGAATCAAAGATATCTCTGCCCTGAATATACCAGATAAAAAAAATTGAGATCACTTCATTATTCAATGGGAAATTGATTTAATTTTCAAAAGAACACTAATGTCAATGTTTAAGAAAGTGAAATTCTCGGATTTTCCCCTTTGTCCCGATCTGCTCCAAGGTTCAATGGGTTCTTTCCTGACAGTCCTTCCACCAGGTTTCATGGAACTATGTGCAGTAATCCTGCTGATAAACAAAGGGCAGGGGTGACAGTATAGCCTCCTTGGCGGAGGTAATATTTATAAATCAGTAATGAACTCCTTGGCTCACTCTCAGGCGCTTGAGTGCAACAGAGCCAATTCTCAGTGTTATTAGTAACACCAGTGCTTTTCTTGCAGCGACAGTGAAAATGTCTACACTTAAAAAGGCCTATTGGATGGGCATTGTTGTTCATAAGTCATTTGGGGATAATAAAAAAATATTTAGAAAGGAAGCTGTGATACCCATCCCGTTCACTCCCTAGACCTTATGGTACAAAACATCCAGTGAGATCCACCCAAACAATATGCCATTACTATTCAGTTTCCTCTCAGTGGTGGTCAAGCTGTAGAGAACTGGGGGCTATGATGTGCAACAAGTACAACAGAAAATCAGAAAACACAACATCAAACTATAAAACACAATTTATCTCTTGTCATTGTGTTTTGTGATTTGTTGCTGTGTTTTAAATTAGATTAAATGCTATTCACCACATCAATAGGAACAGTAACATACTTAAATAAGAAAATTGTATCATTTAATATTTGCAGACCTTAGTATAAGAAAAAGACAATTATTTATTGAAATATCATATTATTACAATGATCACGATTCCAGACGTGATGATATTCCTTTGATACAAACTGGTACATAACCCACCATATTTTTAGACTCTTGACCAGTGAATCATAATGATAAAAGGGATTTGGCTGGACTAGTGTCTCCTGACGAAAAGGAGAAAAGCAGCCAAACATGTGCATTGTCAGTATTAAGCCGACCATATAAGGCAGCTGTATATGAGTACTGCTTATGTAAAGGCGCTGATGTAAATAAGCATCGGAGCAAGATGCTGCTGCCGCGGCCTTGAAGGATCCCATTTGTGAGATGTTGTGCGAACAGCAACAAAGCAGCTTTATAGTTTCACTTGTTATGTTTCAACACGAGAGACGGCAGCAGCAGAGATGAAGGCTGTCACCAGGACGTCTGCAGCCGACACAGCAAATGGAGGAAGAAAGGGAGGAGACGGAGAGGGAGCAGCTGAGAGGCAGGGATGTTTGAAGCATTCAGCCCTGCATAAAACTACCGGCTAACTTATATCCCAATGCATATGAAAAATAGTGGGAGAGAACAACAGACAGAACAACAGCTGTAAAGAGGAATTTGGAGATGTGTTCATATCCTGTTCAGGGGAAAGCACAGCAGGCAAGTTGTCTGTAACATGATGAATGAGACACAAAGGAGGCAGGAGGAATACTATTGAGATTCAGGCTCTTTCTCCTTCTCCTCCTGCTGCACATTGATGTTGATAGAGCAGTTAGTTCTGCTGCATCAGGTGAATTGCATAATGTGAGAATAAACCTGTTGAGATGATGTGCATGGGCACGTTTGCACCTGCCTTAGACACACTCTTGCATGCACACATGACTGTCATACTGACGGGTGATTGAGCAGGTTTTCGCCATACTGTTAAAAATGAGGTCTAGTGTCACAATAAGAAAAGAACGTAAGAGCATAGAATGAAATAATGGTTTAGAACAAATAAATAATGAATGTACATCTGAGGTTCATACAGGTCAGAAATATCTTGGCTAAGCCTCTTTCTTAAGCACGTACATGGATTACAGTTTGGGATTTCATTATGTTGGACCCTGGAAGGGATTGAATCCATAACTCTGTGATGCCACGCTCTCCATATTTATCATGACAGGATTACCTCACTATCGTGGTGGTGTTAAATAGTAAATGTGCAGTTCACACATCCAGACACAGAGAGGCAGTATCAAGGTTTATGGATTTATAGATGCAACAATAAAAACTTGCATTTAAGGGACACATTCTAATTCACAGCACCGTATAAACTAACTGTTCAGAGTTGTTGCATTGTGAAGAGCTCATTTAAACTGCTGCCTTTGTGTGTGCGCATATTTAAATGTTCAGAGAATTGTTTCACAATTCCCTCGTGAAGCTGGAGAACTCTAAATATGGTTGACTGAACAGACGACCATATGGGGCATAACTGTCTGCATGACTGACACACACACACACACAGACACACACACACGCACACGCAGGTGCACACACACACACTCACACGCATCAGCTTACAGACAGTTTCTCTGTTTGAAAATGGCATCAGTCCTTTCCCCCCTATATTACTATTTACAATCAACAGTAAATGAAGCTGCTCATTAAAGTTAGAATTACAACTTTACTAAGGTCACAATGATCCTTTTGAGGCATATCACATTCACACAAAAAAAAATCACATAATGCTATGGCAGTTATTTGTTCATATATCTCAATACATTACATTCAAATTTTTTACAATGAATCCATTGCATCCTTGTCTGATATAATATCGACACAGATAAGTAATGAGTAGTATGGTATTATAGTTCAAAGACAGATGAAGATATAGATGTCAGTGCTCTCTGGTGGACAGACTCTGTAATGTCGACATTAATCTATACTATCTGTAAGACATTCTCGTTACACCTGACATGCACCAAATACAGATATAAAGCGTTTATGATAAGCTGAGATCAGAAAATACATCTGTCCGTTTAGCAGAATAAAAGGGAACAGAAAGCAAATGTGCTCATGAATCTGTGTCTTCTATTCTTTGTGTAACATTGATTATTTAGCTCTCATTACAATATGTGCTTCGCAAAACATGATACACGTTAAGCCATCCACCTGCAACTGACACATACAGCTCCACACTACATCTGTGCTCAGACTCACTGTGACTTTGTGTGTCTCTGTGTATGTGTGCATGTGAAGACACAACTGTCATAGGGACTAAATTGAACTAAAAATCCCTATGTGAGCCTGAGGAGGGAGCAAAACAAACTTCTGCAGAAGTCAAGGTGACCTGCTGCTGGAGAGAGAAATGGGAGTTGAGGATTATGACGACACTCACAGATCTTTTTTATTTCTCATCCCACTCGCCTAATCAACACCGCTGTGGGTGGAAACAGAATTGATTTGCCTTTATTCCATAGCACTTATCATACTTGTAATGTGCTGTTCTCTCCACCTGCACCTCTCAATTCATACGACTGCCACGCCCTGAATATTTCTCCCTTCAACAAATCCAGGTTAAATTTCTCTCTCTCCTCTTTGTCTCCATCTCTTCCCCTTCCTCACTCACTATCTTACAATCTCTCTATACCTTGCCACCCACCCTGACATCACTCCCTCATTTACTGTCCCTCCTTCAAATTCACTCTCCCCTCCCTCCCCATCCTCTCATGGTTAGCCTCATTCAGGAGCGGGCTTTTGTGATTGGCCAGTATTTATATCAACTAGGTCCCAGTGCCACCTGGGACAATGGTCTCCAGTCAGATCCAGGTCACAGCAAGCAGAACCATTCTTTGGCACTGCACGGATCGGTCCGGTCCAGTGAAGTCTGGTCCAGTCCATCTGCCACGCGAGCCAGCTCCACAGACAGAGACAGGTACTACACCGACTGGCCTCACACACACACACACAGGTAGGCACACACATACATCAGCAGGTGCTGCATCACTGCTATCGTCTGCCTCACACACAGGTAGATGGAGAGTGGGAGATCTGGCTGACTGTACTAACCTGCATCATGCTCACAGGTGACTAGTCGCACAGAGCTTACCTCTGAGCTCAGGGGAGCCTCTGTCACTGTGGTATCGGCTCTCACAGCAGATGGCTGCGCAGGCACTGATGCTGAAAGACAGGTAAAGGTAAGTGAATGCAACCTGGATGTTTTTTTTTGTGTTAGGTGCAGCTAGATTATATGTTTACGTTGAGATGGGTGATGAAGCTAAATCAATAATCATCATGATCACTAGCAATAGAGAAAAAGCTCAATATATATGGATGTAAGGATTAATGAATTGTGTAAGCAGTGATGAGGTATAACACGTAATAGAACAACCTCAGAATTGCTGTCAGGTCGATTTATAATCAAATTTATAAAGCACATGCAGTTGATCAAAGTGCTCTAGAATAAAGGGAAACAATGCAAAATGCAAGAACGGGTCAAATAAAATGAAATACTTTAAATTTAAAACTACTATGATGTGGATAAAAACAACGTATAGTAATTTTTTAAGTCTGAGAACATGGAGTTCTTCAGTTTTGTGTTAAATGTGTCAAGAGAAGGGGATTTTAAAGTGCTTGTCATTCTCTGAAATTAAAACCCACAACCTTCACTCTGAAGGGAAATCAGCCTTACAGATTAAAATGATAATAATAATAATGATAATAATAATAATGTGACATTAGTCATGATAATTATAATTATCGAAGATCTCGGTATCATTACTATTCAGATCACCCAGAATCTAATAATCTAATAATATCTATTACAGATAATCCACGGGACCTAAACACTATATATTTCCATTCTTACTAAAATTATTAAAATGTCTTAACACTGCTGCACTAGACGAGGCTGACGTATATAGCAGCATATTGTTAAGATTCATGATGTAAATAAACCCTCAACATGTAGACTAACTTGCCCCGGTGCAGCCGTCTATACTCACCCGCCGGCCTCCCTCTGATAGTGGGGTAGTTTACACAGGATTACCGGCGGATCATCCACTTAGTGTATTTAGAGACATGAGTCGCCATCTGTCTGTATTTATCGCAGCGACGGAGGGAGCCGCCGGCTGCCTGCAAACAGACGAAACCTACGGCAGGAGAGGCAGTCGGAAGAGAAGCAGGGAAACACTGAGATTCTGATACGACAGTTAAATAGTCAAATATTCAGGGTTTTCACACCGAAAGTTGTTTTTTACCGAAGGTCCGTGAACGAGGCTGCGACCTGACGACTCTCGCGACCTTTAAACCGCGCGCGCGTTCCAAACAGGTGAGACGTGTTGCCTTTCAAGCCGTCGTAAACTCCGGCTTTCACTCTTATGCATTGCTTTATTATTTATATATTCATTTTAGCTACAAAGCCAATGCACCAAAAATATTTTTGTTATACTTTTAGGCTGCACAAAGCTAACATTGATGTGTTCTGCATGTGAATTGCAAGGATCCAGACAAACGTAATAAGCTTAGCGCATTGAACGAATGCTCCAAACGTTACATTTAGCTTCACCCTAAGAGCTAAATAAGCTAAACACTAATGACAATCATTTAATTTGTAAAGTAGTGGTTAGTAGTGTGCACGTGCATTGCTAGGTCCCTGCACACTCCATTATCTTCCATTTCCGACTGCACTTTAAAGCAGCGCGCAGAGGATTCATTACAGGTAAATCAGAAAGACCTGCGTCGATTAACTCCCGTATCTGAACGTATTCACGCTAGTTCTATTGATGTGGTGGAGCTGCTCTTCCAGTAAACCTGTGAGTATGAGTACACAGGGACAGAACATGTTGGTTTGAAATCACTGCATGAGAAAGCCACTCAGATAGTTTGTAGTTCGATGTAATTTGTAATGATGTCAATGTGCTTTGCTGTTTCACCTGTTCAAAGAGTCCAAACTTGACCTTCCCTCAAACTTTTGCATTTCCAGGAGACGTTTTCCGTGGAGAAACCGACCTGAAGACCATGAAGTTTCCAGAGCCTGCCATTGTTACCTGCTGCCATCCAACAAAGCCAGTAACCTCTTAAATCACCAGCATCCCCATTATCTGGCACATTTCTGGCCTCATTGCTGCCAGTCTGTTGCACCAGCACTTGTTCAAATATAAAAAATATCCACCTGCTCAAAGTTTGCCGCGTTGAAAAGCCTCCTCTTCAGCTCCTTCA
Source organism: Pseudopleuronectes americanus (assembly GCA_038501795.1). Lineage (NCBI taxonomy): Eukaryota > Metazoa > Chordata > Actinopteri > Pleuronectiformes > Pleuronectidae > Pseudopleuronectes > Pseudopleuronectes americanus. Next base: position 9,968,038 of record CM076730.1, on the reverse strand, counting down.
CAAAAACCAAGCCTCCATTGTCAAATGATGCGGACGGACAACAAAGGCCGAAGTGCCTCCCCTCATAGGATAAGCTACAAGTCTGACTTCCATGCCATCAAGTGTTCATTTGACGCCGGGTCCAGCCTACAGAACAGAACTGCTGCTGCTCGGTGCTCATCAGTTCATACAAACAGGCTGCCCTCCAGCCTGTCAGACTCCAACATGGCCCACACCACCAGCACCAGTCCGGGCAGCAGAGGGAGGGTCAACAGCAACAGGGGGACCAAGATCAGAGAAAACATCTTCCTCCAAATGGACAGCCATCAGCTGAGACAAGATGGTGGTGCTGGGGTTCTGAGCTCCGGCTCCCCGCCCCTCCTCTCTCTGAGCCCGCAGCCCCAAACCTCGCCTTTCCCAGGATCCGGACGTTCCCTCATGGGTTCTTCATGTGTCCTGAGCACCGTGGCCAACATGTCCAGCCCAGAATCCTCTCTGCAGGACAGACCTTCCCTGTCAGACGAGATAAGGGATATCGACAGAGCCGCCCTGGCTCAGAAGTTCTCTGTAACCCGGAGGTTGTTTGAGACCAAGATGATGGAGATTGGAGGACCTTCGAAACATGTGACTGTTAGGGGAAGCAAGGGGGTGGCAGATGGGAAGGTAGAAGGAGAGGATGGAAGAGCAGGAGGTGGCAAACAGGTGGAAAAAGAGGAAGATGCGAGTAGGAAGAGGGAGGATGGCTCTGATGAAGACAAATCCATAAACCTATCTGTCATAAATATCTCCTCACAGAATCCCCATGCTCCCACGTCTCTGACAAGGCACCGTACCTCCCCTGGCCCTGAGGAAACATCTAACAAATCTCCCTCCTATCGCGTCAAACACGGTGAATCCACAGGAACATGGGCAGAGGAAGAACCGTCAGAAAGCAGTGATCTTGACCTCTGCTTGACCCCCGAGGAGCCAGTGAGGGCAGAACTTGTTGATGTAAATGCAGACTCGTCTGAGAGCGACGGGAGCGAAGAGGAGAAGGAGCGAAAAAAGATCCGAGTTTGGTTTAAGGTGGAGGAGGAAATGTATGTGAACACAATCGCAAGAAGAGGTGCGGAGGCCTTAGAGGATGATGTGTTTGAGGAATCGAGGGACAAAACAGCAGCAGCAGCAGCAGGAGGAGGAGGAGGAAGGCCAGTTGTTCCTTCAGAAGAACACCATAGGCAGGAAAGTGTAAGAGACAAGTATCAGCATGTGGATGAACCACGGGAAGGTGAAAGGGAGGAGCAGAACGGAGAGTTCACTGCACGTGAAGAGAAGTCAACAGGAAAGGGGGACAACACAGAGAAAATGACAGATCCAGGAGTGGGAGAAGGCGCTGGAAGGAAAGAGAGGGAAGTTGACGAGGAAGTTGAGAGGAAGGAGAATTATGAACTTGTGCAAAGTCAAGAGGAGGAGACGTCTGAAACTGAGGAGAAAAGGCAGAAAGGTGAAGGTACAATGTCTGAGCACGCCGAAGAGGAGGTGAAACATGTGGTGAGTGGAGGAGGCAGTGATGGAAACGATGACGAAGAGGACAGGACGGGATCTGCGGTAATCTGTGGGATTGAGAACAAGGCTTTTGTGTGTGATCGGGAATCCAAATGTCCTCCAGAACATTTAACATCACCGAGACGGGACTTTGGAAACGCTGAGGATCAGTGTTTATCAGAATATGAGGAAATTCCTGGTGTTCCTGATCAGGCTGATGAGGATTCACCGGACGTGGTGAAGAGAAAGGTCAGGTTCTCCTCGGAACCAATCAAGGTAAGGAAATCTTAAAAAAAACAAAACACACAAATTAAGGCTTTCATCAGCTGATATTTAGTGAATTGACGGCTACAGGGTCATTTGTCTCTAAAGCAATGTCTTTATGGAGGCTCTTCGTTTCAGATTTGTGCGTCTGTCAGTTCCAGCTGCTGCTTAAGTCCACATAAGACACGTTTTAGCCCAGAGCCATGTTTCTGATCCATTAAGGGAGGGGGAGTAGGCAAGATCCCACATGCTTCAGTCTGTCAGCGCTTAGCTCAGAGCTGCTGTGACACAAAAACACACCGCAGCCTGGTCCTGTTCATTGCAAACTATTGCAGCAGCAGTGGTTACTGTGTAGTATCAGCAACTCGCACATGGGAGTTGTGTTTGCACACTGAGATTTTTCACTCATATCTTTGCACTTTGTGAATGTCTCACTCTGATTCTCTCGCACTCTCGCTGACAGATTTGCCACCATAAACAGTGTCTTGTTGTGTCAATAGCTGCAGATGGTTCTCTTTACAGTCTGCTCCACGTGTATTTGCTATCAATGCATAAAACAGTATTTGCAAGAGGCCAGAATTTTGCATCAGTGTTGATGTAAGCTGAGGCGGTTAAGTGTATATTGACTGGCGTCTTCCAGGTGTACAACACATACTCTAACGCAGACTACGACAGACACAATGAGGACATTGACCCAGTGTCTGCCTCGGCTGAATATGAGCTGGAGAAGAGAGTGGACAGGATGGACGTCTTTCCAGTGGAGATAGAGAAAGGTTTGTGTCCCTCTGTTTTCTTCTGTGTGTTTTTTTGTCAATCAGCACTTCATCGCCCCCATGTGAAGCCAGAATCATGTAACAGGTCAAATTTAGTGACATATTTACGATACAGCAGTATTCTTTTCAACTTTTTTATGCATAATCAGTTATGTCACTACAGTCATTTGCTGCAACTAAACAAGGTAAGGCCTTTATACTCAAACCAAATTACCTAGTTGGGCTGCATGTCAAAAATAGTACAAGACTGATGCAATGAAATAGGGTAACAGAGATATTCCCAATTTATTTTAAGCACCAACTTTCTCTTGATGTGTTTCCTCCCTTTTTCATTTCAGATCCTATGCCTCTTTATTGCGTAGCAGACTTGACCATGACTGATGTTGGTATGAGGATAAATTCCTAATCTCTGTTCCTTTTCAGGAGATGAAGGTCTGGGTATCAGTATCATAGGAATGGGTGTAGGTGCCGACCAGGGACTGGAAAAACTTGGAATCTTTGTCAAGACAGTAACTGAAAGAGGAGCAACACAGAAGGACGGAAGGTGCATTTCAGCATCAGTCTCTAGTTAACTGGGGATGATTCAGTGTGGTTCTACCGATGTGACTCTATCCTGTGTGTGTGTGTTAGGATTCAAGTGAATGACCAGATCGTGGAGGTGGATGGAGTGAGTTTGGTCGGAGTCTCCCAGCTGTTTGCAGCCACAGTCCTCAAAAACACTTCAGGGCTCGTCAAGTGAGTTCCTGTGCATTGTTATTATTCTCCATGACACAGCTTTGTCTGAACAGTAGCAGACAGTCTGTTGTACTGCTTTGCCCTACTTCAATAAATTCCTTCCACCTTGGAGAAAGACTGAGAGTATGCTCACTGCTGATTTCGATGCTATGTATCAGAACTAATTTTGGCCTGGTGTTTGATATGTCCCTTTTAAAACAGGAAGTGAAGTTATTTAAAGATGAAACAATGAAAGTGAGATAAATATAACTTGTCTCCAACAGATGTTGGTTTTATTGGCCAGTGGATCAGCTACACTCATAGTGTGTACTTTATATTAATGCCATCCTTTTTCCAAACCATACCATAGTGTTGATGTTAAGTTAAAACACTTACGTGCTTCACTTGCATGTCGTCAATGTTATAGGTGCAGTCTCTGCTTGAGCTACTAGGACGAGCTCAAATGCAATCTACAAGTGCATTATGGGAAGTGTTGATTGCTTGCAGCTGTAACTTATTCGTCTTTTCCGGCTGCAGGTTTGTGATTGGTCGGGAGAGAGAAGGCGTGCAGAGTGAGGTCGCACGACTCATCAATGAAAGCCTGGAAATGGATAAAACGTCCAGAAAGGTGTGTTTTCTAAATGAAGAGTTTCTGAGTTGTGAAGAATCCCATATGGCTTCTTGTACTGTAACTATGTGTTCTAAATATGAAGAGGGAACGAGGAGACGAGAATGATGATGATGCCAGCGTGTCAGAGAAGGACTGGGTGGCTGAAGAGGAGGAGGAGGAGGAAGAAGATGAAGAGGAGGATGTGTCCTTTCTTTCCGGTCTGGACCACTACCAGCTCTGCCTCAAATATCAACAGGTCTCAAACATCAACTCTCTGACATGCATTAAACACACTAAGGGAGGCTTTCAGAATTGAAAACGAAGCAATTATATTGGCAGTAATTTCATTGCAGTTTATAATGTAGAGCAATAGATATTAATCTGTATTATCCCTTCCTTATAATGTTAAATGTGTAATAGTTTCTCTGTCCATATGATAATATCTTAAAGGATCCATTATAATTCAGTCCTTTTTTTTACAATCTCTGTAGCTTCAGTCAAATCTACGAAGCAAAACGGCCCAACTTCACCAGGCTAGAGAAAAGGTAGGTCACTCAGTTGAGGTTGAAACACACACACACAATAAGTTTACTCACTTTAATACACGTTTGCATCCACTCTTAGAACAGTCTGACCCATTTAACTGTGCGCGAGGTGGCCCGGCATGGAGTTATTAGGACACGGGCCATGTTCCAACAATGTTCCTCGGCAGCCTCGCTCTTCTGCCTTTTGCTTGAAGTAATCACCACTGTGACATAACTGGGTTGCCTTTCAGTCAGAAATCTGGCTTTCCTCCATCCAACTGATCAGGGAATACCTCATTTGTTGTCTGGAAACTGGCAAAGAGGATCGAAGACGTATACTGAATATTCTTTTGGGGCTTTTTATTAAGCCCTATTAGTGGTAGACGTGCTTATATCAAAACATGCGTAATATGTTGTGTTTTTCAGTTAAAGGCCTGGGAGGAGCGGCAGGAGAGTTGGGAGAGTCAGAAGGCTGAGCTGGAGCAGAGGGCAGAGGATGAAGAGGAGAAGGCCGAAAAGCTAGAGAAGTACGATGCTGTAGAGGCAATGCTCTATTTTTATTGTGTAAAGTATTGTGTATGTGTATAGTGTTGTGCCATGGTAGATGTGATTTCAGGTTTAAAGTACACAGAGAAGGGGCTTGAGGCCTGCAAAATGTAGAGTAACATTATGCAGATAGTTTTAGTTTTACAGAGCGTATTAACGGACTGTCCCTCTGTTATCAGGTATTGGCAGGAGGCCCAGACCCTGTGCAGGGTTGTGAGCCAGCGACTGGCCGATGCCCAGAGCCAATCAGAAAGCCTGGAGATCAAATACAGCAAAGCCAAGAGACTGGTCAGAGAATACCAGCACAGGTATTTATAAAAATCTGTCAGTGTGTCATACATTACTCCAAAACTACTGAAGTGTATTTGGTAAGATAATAAAATTGTGTGACACTTTTATTTAATTGATTTTTATTCCCGCCATGGATTAGGAATTAAACTTTTCAAACAATGTGTTTCAGAGAGAAAGAGAGTGAGGAGGATTTGAGGGGGGAAATGGAGGCGAGAGAAGAGCAGCACAGAGACACTGTTGAAAGGCTGCATATCCAGGTGAGAGGGGACTTCTCAATCCTGAATGGATTAACTTCACTGAGGGCCGCCATTTCTGCTTTCACACCGTCTGTCACTCTGTTTGTCACAGATAGCGCAGCTAGAGAAGAAAGAGCCTGGAGCTGACAGAAAGAACAACTCTGAGGACTCTTCACCCTCAGGTACGTGGCTGTGTTACTGAGTATACCGTTTTATTTCAGCTTTTGAAATGACGTAATGCCAATGAAGAGGGAAAAATTGAACTGTTTTTGTAGAAACCTAGAAACAAAATGTGCTTCTAACCAATCAAAAGGAACCGTTTGTCTCAGGTCCACACTGGTATGTTCCTGTCCCCGATACAGTGCGTCTAGACTCCAGTGCTCAGATAGCCAGAGCTCAGCTGGCCCAGAAATCCAAGCGCCACCCGCCCTCACGAGACAAACTACGAGAGAGCTTTAGAAAACCAGTAAGTGGACAGACCGGAAAACGTGGCACTAAATTTGCCGTTTCAAAATCTGTCAAACCCTTAACTCGTCCCCACGCCCGTCTCTCGTTGCTTTTCAGGAAGATGAAGTTCAGAAGCGACTCGAGAGACAGTCGCTGTCTGCTCCCACATTGGTACCAAGGAGCAGCAGAAGTGACGTGTCCAGTACGCCCTCGCTCTCGACCCTGAGTCCTCGTCCTCCCACCAGCTCTGTCTCCACCCCTCCCATCTACATCACAGACACTGTCACTCCTTCGCCATGCAAGTCCTCCGCTTCGAGAAAGTCGAAAAGGAAATTTCCAGACTTCAGGTGCGTGGTCTTCACCCAACAGCTAAGTCGCTGGTTTTCCAAAATCCTTTATAAATTTACGATTTTTTGATACTGATTTGTTTTCAGCGGCCTTCGGAAGTCTCTCAGCAAAAAGAGGAGTGAAAAACCCAGCAGGAGGTTCATGATCAACAGGTGGGATAATGTCACAGATGTTGAATGTCACTAAAGCCATTTAAAACTTATGCACAAACATGCCTCAGAAAAAGATGTGGAGCTATATTAAAGCATAATGGAAACTTTGACAGTTTCTTCTACATCCATGACCTGTTTTACATCCTTCTACTCAAAATAAAAATGTCCTAAATTTTTTTGAATTTGCTTAAAATATGTGAAATTTAAACGTCCTCATTGCCTTCTAGCAAGGGGTCATGTGGTGACCTGGTGGATGAGCCCTCTGGAGTGTCTCTGTCGGGTTCACTCACCTCCATGCCCTCCTGCTTGCCCTTTCCCTGGTTTGGTGAGAGAGGGAGGGAGAAGGAGGAGGAGGAGGGGAGAGGCAGGGAGAGGCTTCGGTCTGTGTCCAGCAGCAGTTTGCCGTACCTGACCACCACAGGACGAAGAGATCGGGTAAGAAAAGGCTTTCCGGTGGCTAAAGCAGTGTTTAGAACTCCCACGCTCCTCTGCATGACATCCTCTCCCCTCTCTTTTCACTTCCTGATGTAGATTCTTCTTTAGATAGATACTTTTCAAATAAACCCCACGTGCATGGATAAGAATGCAATAGATGTGACATGTGCTAGCAGCCCAGGTTTGTTTTCTCGGTTCCAGAGTATTGGCTCTCCAGTGGGCCGCTCCAGCTTGGTGGGTCATGCTTCTGAGCACTCCCTCTCTGGACACTCTTACACTTTCACCTTTTCCTCCACCGAGGTGAGACTATCCCTCCCTTCCTTTCCCTTTTGCTTACTTCCTTCCCTACGGCGCACTCCTTGTCCTTTTTATATTCTCTCGAGCTACAGTTTCCTCTCATTTGACTCTGTCCTCGTCTCTGGTGTCCTGTCAGACGTTGGACGATGACCCAGCTCCCAGCAACAACAACAATCAGTGGCAAAGTCAACCCCTCTTGGAGTGGAACAACCAGCAGGTCTGTCTGTGGTTAATCGCCATGAACATGGATCAGCACGTGTCCGAGTTCACCACCAGAGGAGTGAACGGCTCACAGCTGCTCAATATGGATTCTGAGAAACTCAAGGTGAGCAGTAAATCACCATGTTTATTTCATATATAATGTACATCTCTCTTATTATTTTCCTTCTATATTTTATTTTCTGCGATATCTAGTTTTATTCTGTTTGTTTTATTTAAATTTATGCACAAAATGCAGCATTATTTTTCTGGAAATGTAATTAAGTTTTTTAAATACAGTCAGTGACTGGATCTACTAGATTTGAGGCCACATCAATATATAAAGAGTTTAAAAGTCTGATTTAAATAGAAGTTGGCTGAATTTACAAATAAGGATCATTTGAAACCTTAAAGAATTGTTATTAAGATATGTACTGAGCTTTGCTTTCTGGACAAAATACAGGAAGCTGCAGCAGCATTAGCTGCAGCAACAAGTCCTCTTAGAAACACTTGTTGTATAAAACATATTGCTCCAGTCCCAGCTGAACTACACTGATCTCCCCTCAGATTTCAGCTTCTGTTGATCACTTTTTAAATCACTACCTGGTCTGGCTCCACTTTGTATTTCAGAAGTTATAACTGCTTTCTTTGGGTTACCAAACAACCAAATGTTGTTTAAAGGCCACGATCCAGGTTAAAAACCAAGGTGATAATGCATTCACTTTGTGCCGATCAGTCAGAACACAGAACTCTGTATAGCTTAAGGGCATCCTTGTGCATCAGCATGTCTTAACTGGTAGTAAATAGTCGACTTAAGTGGGCTTGAACCATGTTTGTTGCCAAATGTGATCATACGATTCCTTTGCAGTGGAAAATTTTAATCTGCATCCATGAACGTCTACTTACACATCCTCTCTCTTCTCACTGTCGTCAGGCTCTGGGCGTGTGCAGTCGAAGTGACCGGTCCGCAATGTTGAAAAAGCTCAAGGAGATGAAGAAAAGGGAGGAGAAGGAGCAGAGGAAAGAGGAGAAGAGGCTGAGGGAAAAAAAGGAGAAGAGTGCAGTTTTGGAAAAGGAGAGCGTGAGAACAACAATGGAGGAGAAGTGTGTAAAGGACGTCGGGCGCAGTGGTAAAACTGTCCGGACTGAGTCCCTCTTATAAAGAAGGGGACGAGGGACACACCACCAGCATGAGGGAGCGTCTGCAGTCTGACTCTCAGAAAGCACTTGAACCAATTATCTGTTAGGTTTTCATTTAGGGAGCAAAGATCTTCAGACTTTGACTCCGGCACCAAAGTTTCCTCTCACAGCAGTTATTGATCTTTTAATGTAATGTAAAGTGTGTGTTATAATTTTAGTGTATTTTTTTTTCATGAACTTTTAAGTTATCGTGTATTAATATTTAACAAGTTGCTTTTTTAAAGCACTAAGGTATTGCTGTAAATGCTTTTTTATGTTCTAATAAATAATTCTTTTAACATCCTGCAGTTGCGTTAAACTCACAGTTAACATCCACATTCCTTTTAGTTTTCAAGCCCCTAAAACAGACATTGAAAAAACTACCGGCCTGATGCTTTGTTTTCATTGTTTGTCCTTCCCTAGGATTACTCAATCTAACAAACCACATTTTGTGGATGGATGGGGCATGACCCGAGGAAGAGTTCATTACATTCTGGAGCAGATCTGGATACACGGGCAGATCCAGGAATTTGTTTCCCTCTTTATTTAAAATGGCGTGATGGGGTGTTACCCTCAGTGGAGGTATGCTCTCTCCAGTTCAATTTGACCTTGAACAATAACAGAACAAATGGATATGGAAAAAAGTTTTATTTTGCTCTCACCTCCCTCCTGTTATAGAGCCAGTATAATCTGCAGAGGCTTGGATGGAACTTTACAAACCGAGTATTTGACAACTGTGGATGAATTGTAGTTTTATAATGAACAACCTGAGGCAGCTTAAGCACAACATAGAAAAAACTGATCGGACACCAAAAGGCTCTGTAGAGATGAGTTAAAAATCGCGTGGGGTGGATGCAATGTAGTTGTCAGTCACCTGTGTAGGCATTGAATGACTCTTTGGCCAGAAGAGCATGTTACAAAGAACTCACAAAGAATAAATACACACAATTCTGCAAAACATTTCTTAAAAAATTTACAAAAACTGTAGAAACGCTCCCACAGCAGGACCATCCCAAAACTGCCACTCAGTCCAGTGACTACAAACTATCAGAAGGAGAATGTTGGATAATTTTCAACATTCTGTCATTTTTTTTTGTTTTTTTTGTCTAAAAAAAAAGGATGATTCTTTATTTACAGTCCAAGCTCTTCAAAGACGGGGGGGGGCGGAATCAGTGGAACCTGTATTTCATCTTTAAGCTTCGGAAGATCCGCGTGATCTGAGTCAAAATGTCATTGGCTGTTAAGAATAATGTTTGCTGTCATGCCAGGTCGTCATCCATGGCTTCTTCTCCGGGGTCGCCCAGTTAACATTTCCAGCATTAATGTCTCTCTCCTCCCGTTTGATCCGAACCGCGTTGTAACTGGGGACCTTGTCTTCATATTTGGCACGATTAAAAAAGCCGCACTGCAGGCAAGAGGGGAAAAGTCAGTGGTTTTTTTTGAGAAAAGGCTAATTAAAAAAAGAATTAAGCACAGAAGGCAAAAGAGGTTGGTAAGTATTTAAGATGCTGCAAAGGTTTAAGAGGTGCAGAACGACACCTGCACTCCTCTTAAAGAAGACATGTTTTGTGATGCCCCTGGTTTTAAATGGAGAGAGAAAAAAACCTTCAGGATTGATCTGATGGCTGATCCTCAGAACATCAGATCAGCCATCACCTCCCCTGGCCATGCAGTTAAACTGTAATGATCCACACATACACTCGTGTACAAAAAGGTCAGCTGTTGGAATAGCACTCCTGCCACCGTTAGTTTTGCCCACTTCCCAATACCAGAGTAGAAATGCTTTTGTAGCAAATAAAGGAGCAAGAAAAGACGTTTCACTCATTCATGGCAGGCCATGTTATTTTACCCTCTCTCTCTGTTTTTATGCATTTGAAGTCAGTGTCTCTTTTTCTGGTGCCTCGTCTTTATTCTTTTTTCCAAAGACTCCACACTGAGGAGAGGAACATTGTTAGAAGTTGTGTGAAATGGCTGTGACACTTATTGTTTTGTAAATGTTGGTTTACAGACTTGTAAAAACAGACGTGAGCTGTAAGTGTGTTCAGCAGCTCAAGGCAAGTGGGTGTGTCCTGGTGCTGTATCCTTGAGTCTTACCTTCCAGAGAAGGAACGCCAAGAGGCCCAGCAGCAGCAGGAAAAGAAGGATGGACAGCAATATGATCCACCATGCCACTGCTCCATGTTGAGCTGCACGCATCTCTGGGAACACCGTCAGTTTCAGCTGGGAAACAGTGAAGTGGCAGAGCGTCGCTGGTTAATATCACATTCTCATCAACGTTTAAAAACATCTCTTTATTCTCTATACATCATCCACCAGCTGAAGTCTTTGTGTCCATGCACAACAATGACACCAGCACTGTTGTATAAACCTGCAGCTGATGCAGTACATAATCACGCCCCCTTCTTGGTCCAGGACAGTCATAAAATTATAAGAGCTAGAATTACTACCCTGCGGTTGGCTGCATCTACCACTGCAGTTTGAGTCTACATAGATTTTTAGTGGGTTAGGACCTTTGACCACAGAAATCCCATCAGTTAATCTTTGAAATTTGAAAGGATTCTCTCAGCGCGTACTTGAGATAACACGTTCACAATGAAAAAAAAATACATTTGTGAGGTCATTGTGACATTGATCTTTTTACGTGCTAATTCTAATCGGGTCATCCTTGGGTTAAGTTCATAAGTACGTTCAGGTGAATGTTTGTATAAATTCCCTCACGGCGTTCTTGAGATATGGTCACAAGAATGGGATGGATGGATGGATGGACAAAACAAAAGCCTAAAGCCTTTGGCCACTGACTATCATCCCCCCTTGTGAGGCCCAATAACCTGTGTTTGTGTTTATTTACCTGAGTCCCAGTGTTTTCAAGAATTGTGTTCTTCTTTGTGCTGTCCAGGTGCAGAGAGGCCATCACTATCACCTCCACATGATGTAACTTGGAATAATGCTGTACACAGAAAATAGGATCAAATTTAGATTGGGGGAATAAAAGAACTCAAATAAACATTGGTCATCTCGTGTGTCTGTTGCAAACTTCATTTTGTCTACTATGAACTGGTTATATACACATTCAATTATTAAGATTCCCTTTAACACAAACACTTGTTAGAATTACATAAATATATATTCACCAGCCACTTTATTAGGTACACCTCTTCAATTGCTTGTTAACACAAATAGCTAATCAGCCAATCACATGGCAGCAACTCAATGCATTTAGGCATCTAGACGTGGTGAAGAAGACATGCTGAAGTTCAAACCGAGCATCAAGATGGGGAAGAAAGGAGATTTAAGTGACTTTGAACGTGGCATGGTTGTTTTGGTGCCAGCCAGCTGGTCTGACTATTTCAAAAACTGCTGATCGACACGCACAACCATCTCTAGGTTTTACAGAGAATGGAGCGGGAAAGAGACAATTCCTAGAGAGCGGCAGATGAAAAAGCCTTGTTGATGTCAGAGGTCAGAGGAGAATGGGCAGAGTGGTTCGAGATGATAGAAAGGCAACAGTAACTCAAATAACCACTCGTTACAACCGCAGTATGCAGAATACCATCTCTTTCAAACAGATGGGCTCCAGCTGCAGAGGACCACACCGGGTGCCACTCCTCTCAGCTAAGAAAAGGAAACTAAGGCTACAATTTGCACAGGTTCACCAAAATTGGACAATAGAAGATTGGAAAAACGTGGCCTGGTCTGATGAGTCTCGATTTCAGCTGCGACATTCAGGTGGTTGGGTCAGAATTTGTCGTAAAAAACATGAAAGCATGGATCCATCCTGCCTTGTATAAATTGTCACAGTTTCAAAGGGTTGTAACATAATAGCATATTTGAGTAAAAACACAGTTACCTCGATGAAGGTGCTGTTCCAAAGGCGGGAGTGGAGAGTGATTACTGCATTACTGTCCAGGCCCTGCAGGGGGCACTGTATGGTCACACAATCAGCCCCGCTGTCACAGGACTGTCAACAAAGAAGGGAAGACAGTCACCACTGGACTCCTCTACTAGTGGCTGCAAATACACATATATTATAAAACAAAAGAGTTGAAATTTGTTGTGTGTTTGTTACCAGAGATAGTGAGTCCTTTTCTTTGTAACGGGACATGATGCCTTCATGAATTCCCTTGGAGGTTCCTGCTGATCTTCTTCTCCTGTTGCTACTTGATTCCTTTAAGCAAATGCACATTCAACTATTACTAACAAAAACATGTGATCCCTAAAGTGGAATTCATCATCATGTCCTGCCTCCTGCATGCTTTACTCAGACGCCCCCCCTTCGCCTGAATGTTTCAATGGCGTTTTCCTTTTGTTGTGAACAAACCATCTCCTGCTGTGTTCTTCATATATGAAAGGCAAACTGTTTACTTCTTCACCCACATGCCAGGAAACATCACATATTCTCTTTGAGTGGCCAACAAATAAGAATGTGATGCTCTCACTGACCAGGAGCAGAGGGTTGATCTCTTCTTTAGGAGTGCAGTGTAAATTCTCCACTCCTGTGGAGCTGATCCTCATCAGGTACAGCAGCCTCTTGCCCGGCTCCGCCTGCTTTGGCCACCTGATGTTGAGGGTGGCGCTGTCAAGACCCGTCAATCGTTTTCCCAGGTTGACTATCTGTAAAACAATTCAAGAGCAAGTGTCCTGCCTCAGTAGATTAGGTATCAGTTATCAACCTAAAGCACATATAGAGTGCTATAGAGGACAATTCTGATCACGTAGATATCTGTGCTCACTCTGAACTGATGTGTGATGGCAGGGCCTGCGTCACTTTCAGTCTTCATGGTCGCCTCATCTTTGACCTTTCCTGTATAGTAGACCTGAGATGGCTGGATTTGTCTAGGAGGACAGAAATGCAATTATGCATGACACTGTGCATACTTGTGTGTTTTTTGTGTGTGTGCATGCGTGTGTCTTTTTTACCCTGAAAGCATCAGCTGCAACATGATGGCCACCTTTGCCTTTGCTTTGACAGGAGCTATAACCTGATTGCTTGTGCTATTGGATCAAAGGTTACACACAGGTTACACACAGGCAATGCAAATGTCAACACATAATTAAATAAAGTGCATTAGTGCCTGAGCATGTCTGGGGATAAGTCACCCAACTACCCAAGAAGTGTAATCCACGTTATTCTGCTGTTTGTGCTGCAGGATTACAAGCTTACAAATACTTACGTCATTAAATTAAGATCAATCTCCAGATCAGAAGTGTTGAAAGAGATGCGCGATGTACCCAAAATAATGTAGATGGTCGTCTATATACACAACAAAAACATATGGGATTTTGTGTAAACAATGTGTTAACAATGGCAATTGTGCAGAGGCGAAAAACAGGACTCACCACTGAGTCACGTCTGAAAGGGTTTCCAAGATCACAATCCAAACTGGAACCGTTTTCATTGGCTCTGCAGCTGACTTTCTTATCCTGAAAATGAGAACAGGTCCTAGTCAGTGTGTGCGTGTGTGTGTTTGTGTGTTTGTGTGTGTGTGTGTTTGTGTGTGTGGGTGAGAGATTGCCAGAGAAAGAGAGACCCACATCAGGTAGTACACGGTGTTCTGAGTAGGTCAGGGAGGGCGGGAAGGAGGCCACCAAATGTGCGTCATGTGCGTCATCTCCACCGAGATTGTCCACTTTGACCTCCAAGGTGACGTCGTTCTGGTTGCTGAGCGAGATTAAAGGCAGGCCGTCCTCCCTTTCAACACACATATGCAACCAACATGTATGAATCTTCACATGGCAAAAAACAACAGACAACTTAAATATACGAATACAATTGGACAAAAATTTCTGTCGGGCAGAGGTACTTTAGCACGACACCTGCTGACGTGCTTGGCATGTGGTCTCGCAAACAGTGCGAGTTAATTGTATCGATAACTAGGCAAATGCGGTAATGCTCACTTTGCCTGTAAGCCACGCAACTACCAAAAGTACAAAACACAGAAATGAGGCATCAAATACTGCATTGTGATTCGGTCTTGTTAGTTGTGATTAGGTCCGCTAGTTACTAGGAACCGGTGCCTAGCTGCTCCCAACCCTAGTGTGTGTGTTTGTACCCCTTTTTCAATGGAACGAAGGAGTCCTTGTCACTCGCCCTGCTGCCGTATTGAGATTGCATCTGCAGGTTGCTCTGGCAAATGTTGTCGCTGCCACAACCCTCCTTCAGAAAATTCACCTATAAACACATTAAAGGTAACACAGTGTCAGAGGGAATATCTGCCCCAAGAAAATGTCAACGATATCTATCAATAATATAGTGCACACACACAGTGTCATGCGTATACCAACCACTGATCGAGTTGTCATCGGCTTTAGAGCATCTAGAACTGGGGCCAGAGGACCTGAGCTCTGCCTGCGTTTACGTTTGGCATCCTTGATGTCCACAGTCACTTCGATGGGGATCCCGTGCAGCTTGTCTCGAATGTTCTCCTGTGGGATGAGAGACAACACCCACATGCAGCTTTACTACACACAATGCCACAGAACCCAGGACTGAATGGATACGTTGGTGATTGGAGAGAGTGTGTACCTGAATGGCAAGCTTAGGAGTAATGCACTCTTCAGCTCCTTTGCTGTTCATGGTGACGGTCCCCTTGGCTATGTTGTCAGATCCGGAGGACTCGGGGAAGGTCGCCCTGGGAGTGAGACCAGCACTCCTGAGGTCAGCGTCCGCCTGCAGAGTGTACTCCACCGCTAGATGGAACAGAATAAGTGAGTTCGCTTGACAGAGGAGTTTGAGGAATGAGCGATGGAAAAATACAATTTTAAGTATAGTTTTTTCACTGAAACACTATAAAGATGAAATTGAGCTTTTAATGAAGAAGAAGGTGGCTCAGCTTACTCAGTTTGGGAGTGTAGCTCTCGGGGTTGGCAGTGTATGTGAAGCAGACCTTAACTTCCAAGCTGGAAACACAGTGATTATCAATCAGATAAATCAGTACTAAAATACAGTTTCCACATTAATTTGTCCATAAATTTGAAGGGTCAGTCTACATACTTGTTCAAATGAGGTAATTGTGACTTTTTGACCAATGTAATCCAATTGGTTTATCTTTAATTCAAAGTGACAACTGGTCAAAGTTAAAAAAAATCCCCACAAGGCAGAGTGGAAATATCATGTTCAAGAGGCCCAAAAAATATCATGTGAGTCCATCATAACCTTTCACCAACCAAATCGAATCTGTTCACCCATGAGTCTCTCAACGTTTGTAGCAAAGTGAAATGGATTCCCTGTAGGAGTTCTTGAGATATTGTAGTCACAAGGCAAACCCTCACAGTTACCTTGACCTTTGAGTTAAACATATAATGGCTCAGCTTTTTCCCGAGAAGACATTAAACATCCAATTTAAAAGAATGAATATGTTAAAAAACTGCGTAAACTTACCAAAAGCCACTGGGACAGTTCTTCTTGGTGAAGTCGATTTCCTTTGGTGTGAACGTGATTACTTTCTGGATGTTAATAACTGGCCGGGTTCTGGGTGGACCGAAAACTCAGTGAGCATCTCAGTGAACACTTTGAGCGACACACAACCAGATTAACACATCAGTTGACTCACTTGAACACAAAGACAGAGTCGGAGAGGGATCCGACAGCCAGGTCTGGGTAGGAGTTCTTATCAAGGTCCATGTTGCCTGCCAAAGAGTAGCCAAACAGCCTTACACCAAAAGTCTGGCCCGACAGCACCTACAGCAAGAGAAACACATATTCGTGTCTGAGAACAAAAGTATAAATCCAATATCACCCTGTAATGATTTTTTACCAAAACTATTGTTGTATGAGGCTTTTAGGGTTTGATAAAACAAGTAAGCTCATTAGGGTCCCTTAAGAAAGAAAGTGAGATTTTGAGAATAAAGGCACAGGTTTTACCTTGCAGTTCATTTCCTACATTTTTTTTATTTATTCTCCTTATTCTTCTTATTCTTCTCTCTTACAACTTAACTATTGTAAAACTACATTATTCTCAAAATCTAGAATTTCTTGGAAACCAAAAAATAGCTGAAATGTCTTACATACCTGATCAGCCTGTTTAGAGCGGAGTCCTTTAGCTGATCCCATGTAGATGTAAACCTTCCCTAAGCCGCCATCCTCATAAGGAGCTCCCACTGCAAAATCTGTCACAAAGACACACAACAGTACTTTTCAGTGTTGTTCTAAAGTATTTCACTCACACAGAAACGTCATGAAAGGCCTGCAGACCAGCTGGATGCATATGTACAGGTGCTACAGCCTCACCGTGGTAACCGTCCTTATTGATGTCTCCCAGGTTTTCCACCACGAGGCCAAACATGGATTCTTTAGGTCCGTCTATTCTGATCGGTTTGACATTTTTCCAGATTCCTGCTTTGTTGACATAGACGTAAACGGCTCCACCAATTTCTCCATCCTTCTCGAAGTACTGAGGTGCTCCCACCACTATGTCCTGCCAGCTAATTCACAACAGCAATGCATGTCTGTGAGGATACAGGGAAAATGGCAATTTCAAAGCCGCGTACACGTATCGCCCTCCATCTCTCACCCGTCTCCGTTGAGATCCAGCACAGTCAGATCGTAGCCAAATGACGACGCAAGCCCCTCCCCTTCCAGGGTGTACTCTTCCACCAAGCTTTTCCTCGAGTCCTCGCCTTTCTTCAGCAGCACCACCGCCCCGCTGTGGTTCGCCCGAGGAGCTCCGGCCACCACAATCAACTCACGATTCTTTGTCAAACTCATGCCAGAGTCCAGAGAAAATCCTTGAAGACAAAGGAATGCTTGCTTACATAAAAGGAAAAACAGGTGCTTGAATATGCTTCTTTTTGAAAATAGAACAACTGGGGCCTTTTGAGAATTAAGCGTTCTACCCAGGTAGCTGTTGGGAGGGGCAGGGACCAGGTCGGCCCTCTTTTCTCTCTCGTCTCCCGCCTCAAATGGACCATCTTCATAGATGCCCATCGCTAATAGGGTGTCATTATTTTGTTCCAAGCGTACAACACCTTAAAGAGAGGAGCAGAGACAACACAAAATAGGATAGGATGGATTTGATTAGGGATGGACTTTGAAATACACATTTACACATTAACACACACACACACACACACACACACACACACACCTTTCCAGCTGTATGCTCCTGGAGCCCCAAAGATGAAGTAGTGGTAATCCTTGTCGAACGTGGCAGAGAGCCCCTGCTGGCAGGATCCAAAACTCTCGTGGCCTCTGGGCCTTTGGTCACAAAAATGCCAGCCACCTCCATCTTCAGCCGCATTTGTATCAATTACCAAGTTCTGACTCAGCACGTAGCAGCGACCAATAATGTCACGTGATTCGATGGATGTATTCACGTTGGCCCGGCGCTGGTATCGATGGGCACAAGTCTACCAGGGAAACAGAGACACAAAGTTATTATGATGTGATAAGATTAAGTTGTTGTGTTCAGTGGAGCAACAAAAGTTTGAGGTCTTAAACATTCTCTGTTGATTTATTAAAACAGATAGTGTCACTGAAAGAAGTAGAACTAACATATTTAAGTGTAGAATAAATTGGTTTGAGTTATTACAAAATATAACACAAAAACACAATAACACAAACTTTTGCTGCCACTAGCATGTCAGACATTAGGAGTCTCTGCGTCTCTCTATTTTATGTCATTGTAAATTGGTTATTTTTGGTCAAAACAAGACATAAGGAGACATTTTCATGTCATGTTCTTTGTCCAACAGATATAGAAATATTCCTTTCCTATCTAAAGTACATGAGTATTTTAGATAGATTTTTGAATAGTGTAAAAAAACACCGTCACGTAAAATACTAAACTAGTTGGTAGACCTTTAGCTGTTTTTTATTTTATTTTATGTTTAATCCATATTTAACTTCTTACTCTCACTTTCTTATTTAATCTTGGGTCAATGCAGGACGAGAAAAGTACAAATGTCACTTGTGGTACCACGCCCATTTCTTGAATCTGTTGTTGTTGTAGTTGTTGTTCATCAATCAATCAATCAATTTTATTTGTATAGCCCATATTCACAAATTACAATTCATCTCATAGGGCTTTAACAAGGTGTGGCATCCTCTGTCCTTAACCCTCAGCAAGAGTAAGGAAAAACTACTAAAAACCCTTTTAACAGGGTAAAAATAAGTAGAAACCTCAGAGAGAGCCACGTGTGAGGGATCCCTCTCCCAGGATGGACAGAAGTGCAATAGATGCCACGTGTAGAAAACATTCATCATTAAAGTCTTAATGTTCATGGTGCGATACAAAGACAAACAGCCATACCACAATCTTCCCTCCTGGCCCTTGACTGCTGACTGTCACTCCCATCCACTGGTTCTCTTTGCTCTCTTTGGTTGGATCCTCTTCAAAGACAAACAAGACACAGAGAAGATGCTGTGACTCAAATCACGGCAAGAAATAAACCGTCTCAAATCACCAAAACAGATTAACTCACCGTTATCATCAAACTGAAGTCGGACGCAGCTAGTTGAGCTGGAGCTCATGTCACAGCTGTACAGTCCTCCTGTCACTTGGGATGTTTGACCTGTCATGGCTTTCGCTCTCGGGGCGCCAACCAGCAGACTGCAACACACACACACACACACACACACACACACACAAATCCATTTAGCCATATGCAGCTCAATCGAATGCACATTGTAACACTCTTCTGTCATCTGGGATTCAGAACGAGGAGCGCTCTGGCATTTCTAACTCTGGAACATTAGTATTATAATAAATTCCAGTCAACTGTGTGACACAGCCCCATATTCACACACTCACAAACACACACATCCGCCGCCAAACTGATGTTCCGTGTCTTCATGGTCCAGATGGGTCAAAGACACCATTCAGATGCCTGCTGAGTCTGATTGAAACAGGCTTTATATCTCTTTCTGTGTGCGCACACACACACACACACACACACACACACACACACACACACAGGCTGTCTTTGTGGACCAAGGACAAGGGCAAATGCCACACCCAGGCCTTGGTGATGGGCCTTCAGTTCCTAGTGTTTCCTACAGAGTAAATTAAACATATCATCCTTTAAAATTATGCTTTGTGGTATACAGTGGAGAGTTGGTCTCTCATACACACACACACACACACACACGCACACACACACACACACACACACCATCTGTGGGGGACTCCACATTTACATTATGATTGTACAGTCACAGCAAAGAGTCGTGGCCACAATGGGATCAGCATGTTTTCACTGCAGACCTCCACAGTCAGCACCGCCAAACACTGAGTGCACATGGGAGGAGGTTTCAAACTATAGAGAAGACTTTCTGCAACAGTGTAAATCAACAGGAACACTGACTTCAGCAGGCAGGATGGGGATTAGCCGAGGACAATAAATCTATTCATGTGACATACAATAAATATGACTTTAAAAGGCGTTATCCGCGGAACTCTGCCGAGATGAGATTAATCTATTTGTGTTTTGCAGGAAACAGAGAGAAAATGTGATTGACTTTCTTTACTTTTTCTACAATACACTGCAGCAAAAGAAGTCATCACAATAGAAAGACATTCCTGCTGCGTGATGGACAAATATACACTGTTTGTCCTGCTTTAACCACTGGATTGGTTTTGGCCTGGTTTCAAAAACCAGAACACCATCATTTGTGGAGTCATCCCACCATTTCAGTGTCCTCTCCTGTTTTTTTTGTACAAGGGGAGGGAAAGATACTTGACACTTATAATCTGAACTCTACGTGCACACACAACATGTTTTCACACCAAGAGAAACTGTTAGGGCATGTGCTTGTCTGTCAATCAGATGAGTCTGTTTCTAATAAGTCAACACCTCATCAAGAGATTTCTGACTAACAGTGAATGCCGGAGGGGCACATCTCCACCCATGAAGTTTGGGGAATAGAAGGAGAGAGCTCTGACAAAAGACATCCCTCAAGCCCCAGGGGGTCCGTGAAATATCGATCCATTGGAATCATCATGATATATGGGTGTTCTGTGTTGAGATGGGGAAAATATAGTTGAATACATATAAGAGGCGGTGGACTAGTGGCAGAAACTTGGACTATGGGCGGAAAAGGTCTCTGGTTCGACTCTGGATCTTGATCTTGATCTTGAAATACCTTTGTAAGACTTTCCACTTGTTTTTCTCAAAACAGAACTAAGTAAAAGTCAAACAAAAAAGTATGGCTGTGTCAAATTAAAAGGGATGTACATGAGGGGGTCCCTGGGACATACTACCTTGTAGCTTGGATGAGAAATAAATTGAGAGCATCTGTCCGAGTGTGTCTACAGAGGATGATAATGAATGGGCCCTACTTGTACTAGAACATCCAGGCCCCTTACAAAACCACATTTCAATTCACCACATCTGGATTTGTACTTGGATCTGGACCAAATTGCACACACTCTGAAAATGTCATCAAGATCCATGAACTTTAATTTTGTTTATCCACAAAAATGTAAAAAAAAACACCCTATCTTGCAAGACCCTGATCTGGATACACCAATGTTTTATAGATTCTTTCCCCTAGTTTTTGCATAATCCTGCTAGGTAGTAATGTGATGGTGAAATAATGCATTATATTAAAATAGTATTTATCATTGAAACAGCAGAAACTTACATAAGCTGCTTACATATTATTACATATCATAATTAATAAATTATTATGATTTAACTTGTAATAAGACCTTTTTAAGAATCTTAATTGGCAGCTTAGCCCGATGGACAAGCTTCTTCTTTAATACTGTACTCATCATTGCTATTATTGTTTCTGACACCACAGACATGATGTGTCAGTGTCCCTGTGATAAGGTTGACCTGCTGCTCCACTGACAGGGACTCAGCTGTTTATCTAATCATTCACCAGCAGTGGAGGAAGCCCCGACACGCAGGCTTAGTCTACAGGAACGACTAAGACAAACAGGGTGAGAGAGTATGTGTGTGTGTGTGTGTGTGTGTGTGTGTGTGTGTTTGTATGTTTGGGTGTGTGTGCAATGACACACACATAGTGGCGGTGGCACTCGCTCACACTGGCAGGCACCCCCAGCTCGCAGGGACCATAACAGAGGAATCCCACTGAGAGAGGTGTGTTTTTTAAGCCGAATGCTTAGCTCCAGCCGGTAGCACCCTATCAACTCCCAACTCCAAATGGGTTTTCAGATCCCGAGGCTTATGCCATGTGTAACCTCTCCCTCCATCAGTCTGCCTGGCTGATTGAATAACGTCTCATTTTGAGTGCCCAGATGTAAAACTGATTTATGTTCCTCCCAGCATTCTTTCAGCCTTCACCTGTTTTTTCTTCCTCGGCTCCTCCTCCCTCTTTCTCTCTTTGATGCTGGATAACCTCAACTAACCTGAAACCCTGCACAGAGTCTGTACGGACCATATATGATCACACAGGTGGAGCATTTCTTCTGCACTCTATCATTTCTGTAATCTAGACACAGCATGACATTGGCATTAGTTTTCTTACATCATTGTGTTTGCATTATTTACTGTTCTTACCATACACGGACACACACACACACACACACACACACACACACACACACACACACACACACACACACACACACACACACACACACACACACACACACACACACACACACACACACACACACACACACACACACACACACACACACAGAGAGAGACTTTCTCCCACTCGGTCCAAACTCTTTAACTTCTCTGAACTCTCACATTTTGCACTTTCCCCTCTTGATTTTACTATAGACAGCTCCATCTGGCAATTTTGACAGACTGTGGAATGCTACACACACACACACACACACACACACAAACACACACATGCATATACATGATCCCATCAGCTCTTGCCTTCTCCTGCAGGTTCATGTACCCCTCCTCCCCGTAGGGCATGGAAGACAGCTTTTTCAATATGTCTGAATAAAAGTTGGCATACATGGCTGGTGAGCGATGGTGACTCACAGTGCACACCCAGCAGAGCAAAGACACACAAACACCAGCACTTACATGAATACAGAATGTTGCAATGTACGTAAGTGAACTCACACAAGAAAGGAAAATCACTGAAAAGCATCTGTCTGCCTGTCTGTCTGTCTGTCTGTCTGTCTGTCTGTCTGTCTGTCTGTCTGTCTGTCTGTCTGTCTGTCTGTATGTCTGTCTGTCTGTCTGTATGTCTGTCTGTCTGTCTATCTATATTTCTGCCTCAGGTTGGGAATATATTAAGCAGCACAGTGAGCTCGCTGACACTCTTCCAAATAACTGGCAACCAGGCAACGCCCCACTGCTCAGCCACAGCCTGCATCGGCACCATTAAAACACACCAAATGGGCACACACACATGCACACACACACATGCACACACACGCACAGACAAACACACACGGACAGCACATGAACACATGTTCCTACACACCAATGCGTACTCCACATTGAGGGCACATTCCTCTTGTTATGGCAGTAACTTGCAAAACCAACATGGCTCCCTGCTAAGACATGCACACAAAAATTCAAATAATAATGTATATACTATAATATAATATATGAATATAATATAATAATGTAACGCACACATTATCCATTTCTATACTGATTAAATATTATACAGCCAAAACTTGTTTAAATATGTGGAATGCAATCTGGGATAATTTTGTATTTGATAAACAGCTCTGTGTGATCATACAACTCACAAAAAACATTTAGATCAGCAAATTAACAGATTAACAAAATAGTTTGATCAATGAAATGTTATAAAATAGTGGAAAATGCCCATCACAATACCTCAATGCCACAGCTGCAATAATAAAATACCTATATTTCTTTGAAAAATAGTCCATAACTCAGAGGTATTAAGTCGTTGATCACAGCATAAATTAACATTTGAAAAGCGGGGACTGGCAAATGTGTCAATGTTTCACTTCCAAATAGCAAAATCGTTTCTGTTCCTCTACAAATTGTACTGCCATTTGTTATCACAACATCCAGGGGTGTTGTGTTTTTCTCTGATTTAACTTTACAACCTGAAGAAGGGTGACTTCATGTTGTCACGTCCTGATGACCATGTGTCTTTCATTTAGTCTAAAACCAGGACACCACCTGCAACTGTGTGTGTGAATGTGTTGTAGCAGGAGAAAAAAATGTGAATATACGTTAAAAACAGTGTGAAGAAATACTGGGGGATGATTAATGACTCTGAGCCGTCATAATCCAGAATATCTTGCTGTGGGCAAACACACCGTGTGTGACCTCTGGCTATTAGTTAAAACAATACTGTACAAACGACTACTTGCTTTCAACTCATCCACTTGACTAACTATGAGAGAGAAAACCTGTGTCTTGATATATTTTGTGTAAAAATGTTAGTTAACGGCAGCACAACTAACTTATCATTACCAGGATGAAGGCATTTGTCCTGTTGGTACTGTAAAATCATTTAAATGACATAATCTAAAAAATACCATTCTGCACTTTTCTATTGACAGCGGTGAAATGTAGTACACCTGAGTCTTTGATTTCCTACTACCACTACTAACGATAGATATTTTACCTTTTACTCTGATACGTACTATGCTTCATTCAATCATGATTTTACATATTGAAAATACGAAGAACTTGTAGCACTTAATTCGTCAAATGAAATTGTCAAACCCAGCATTAGGACCCAGAAAGCAGTTGAACTCTATAAGATTCATATTACACACTAAGGCATCTGTGTTTGCTTTGTCAGCCTTCGATATTCTTAGTGCATTTGATAGTGCTGTATTTGCATTGGTAATATTTGTAAATGTATAACTTTTTACAGGGTACTTTTAAAGTATCGGAATACTTCCTCCACCAGTGATTATGGAGTCAGAGAACTATCTAATGTACATGCAAACGCACACGCATGTCTGGCTGGTTGATTTGGCAGCTTCATAGTTGAAAGAATGTGGGTCCTCTGATCTCAGGTCAGTTAATATGTATGCTTTTTCAAACCAGTGACCACTTGATGGCACCGGGCCTTTATGCAGCAGGACAAGTCCCTGTGAATCAGTGCCCATAAAAATGCCAACAATGATTCAGGGAGGTGTTTTGGACACAAATGCCACGACTGGATCTCACTTATAAACACTGCGGAGAGAAAGGAGACATTGTTCTCTTGTGGGAAAGAAAAAAACAAAGTCTACTCTGATGGTCCAATAAAACTCATAAATAAGTAACCTGGGAGGAAAGAGTTGCAAGATATGAACAAGGTTAAGTCCTACGACTGAGTTCAAAGCTGGTTTTGTGACAATAAGAGTTTCTGCTTTCACCTGTGACATACCTGGACCTTCTTTCTTGCGCTCTTGCTTCTAAAACGTGTTTAAATTGATTATTCTCCTCATGTTGCAGCTCTAACAGCCCATAACAAACTGTTACAGTCATCTACCCGCTGTGATAGTTTAATTACACGCTCAATGAAGTTATTTTAAATACATTCGAGGCGTGTCAGACAGACGCACAATTCTGAATTCTTGATGTCTTACAATCTCTTATCCTGCGGTACGAGCTGCCGGTGCATGGCCATGGAGAACCCGAACAGGCTGCCCTGTTCCCCGTCCTTCCGCTGGTAGTTGTCGGTGTCCAGGTTGAAAGCCCACAGACGCCCGCATCCCATGAGGAGGACGGGCAGCCACAGTCCACAGGTGATCCTGCCCACCATGACGCACGGGTAAAAGAAATATAAACTCCGCTGGAAGTGGTGAAAGGTGAGGTCCTTACTGGAGGAGGTGCAGAGTGCGACTGAGCTTTCTACAGAGTTCAGTGTGGTCCACTCCACTTATACCCGCCCCTTCCACACACACACACACACACACACACACACACACACACACACACACACACACACACACCACACACACACACACACACACACACACACACACACACACATATTTACATTGAAAACAATTACAGTTTGTTCCAATTACTACAAAGCTTGGGTCAGCGCTGAGGTCGGCATAACCCACACAAAAAAGTTTAGGTTTTATGTTTTTATGAGGTAAGTATTCTTTCATGTTGTGTTGGTGTGCATTAATCATATCACGTGTAAAGTCTAATGTATGCATGAATATACACATTGATCAAGAGTTGTATGTTTAAGTTTAACTATAATGTTGGACTTATACATAAATATCTAAATCAACAAAACTTCCAGGTATAGGTTTAAGGTTACCTTAACAAAAGTTTTATGTACAAGTTTAACTATAAACTTAATCTTAACATAATATGCATAAATATGCATCTCCAAAATGAGGTGAAATATAATAATATTCCCAACACACAGACTTCAAACACGATAACAACATAGGTAGCATCACATAAATCATGAATGTTTATATTTTTATGATTTTTCACATAAATCAGGGATACATTTTTGCTTTATTGACTGCACTTGAGTTTATTTAACAAGAATGAATCAGAAATTGCGTCAGCATACTTTCATTTTTTTACATCCTTGAATATGCTTGTGAATAAAAACAGTAAAAGGTCTTCCTCTCCTTTGTCCTCCATGCATTCCTTCTCTCTCTCTTTGCCTTTTCTTTTTTACCCATCATCCTGTCTTCAACCAGATCTTCCTGAAGCCATCCCATTGTTTTGTTAATGAGAGCAAAAACACCTGAAGCTGCAATCAGCTGTGTTTGGAATGATTATTATTGATTCATATTTTATTGTGAATATTCTCCTACAGTTATATATATATAGAAACGTATGTAATTTGTCATCATTTTGAGTTGAATCTGTTCTGATAACAGTGATATTAATGAGAAAAGAGCTAGTGGATTTTTGTGTGTGAAAGCAGTGAAAAAAAAATCTTTTGGGTCCACATATAATTCTGTTTCACTTCCTGTGTGACTTCACTTTTTACCGATGCATGTTAGCAATCGAAAGAAATACTGTAATGGCTCCTTAGACTGTTGTTAGTCTGCAGCAGATCAATATCTGCAGATCAATGCAAGGTCAATGAGGCCTGAGGTTGCGTCAAAACAGATTTAGAGAACTAAATCATTGCTGCTTGAGGCTACACTGGCATGTAAATCTGTAATAAAGCCTTCAGTTGAACTCCTCTGAGTACACAAAACATATCACAAGTCCCACAAGTACAGTAAATTCTGTTTGCCGACATTAAACATCCTTGTAGTTAGTTAAAAGTGAGACGTAGGGGAAGGAGGAGATGCTGGAACAATTAGTCAATACAGTGTTTTTGTCAGAAATACCAGTATTCCCTCTCGGCACACGGCTGTTTAATCCAGACAACAATAGCACCGCAATGATTGTGACAGATGGGAAGGCAATGAGATAAAGATTTAAGTTTGTACCAAAGGAATAGAAGGAACGGAAAAAGAGCAACTGCTGTGTTTGTTGTACATCAGCTGGCGGATGTACTGAGAAATTAGAAAGACAATCCATCACGCGTTCTCGCTCTGATCGCAACATGCCATCACCACAGGGCCTGTTTCTCCTGTAACGACTCATTAGATGAGTCACCACAGCCATAAGGGGAGTCAGAGAGCGGCCTGGGAACAGCAGACTCACACTATTAACACACTCTCTCACTAGATGGGTTTCAAGGCATTCCATGAGACACTGACCAAAAGCTTGTGCCCTGCAACACAGCATTTCAGCAGACAACTCAGGCTTTGTCTGCACGCAGATAAAGAGGGCAGGAGAGAGAGGGAGAGGGGAACTGCCCACATACAGAAGGGAAGGCACAAATAATGGCTGCAAGAGAGGGGAGTGCAAAAAAGTAAAAGGGCACAGGGAAGAATGTGGTGCGTTATCTACTTAGAGTCTTCATGGGCAGGCTCTGGAAATATCACAGGCTAGGGTCAGCTCTGCGCTTCAAGATTACTTGGACAAAAATAAAAACTTTAACTTGATCGGTATCAGATTTTATTTTAGGTCCAGATTTAACAAATGGGGAAACCCTGAGCTTTTGATATGTATTCAAAGACTATAAAAACCTCACTCAATCAGACCTTGGAAATCCCCTGCTTTTGTCCAGGTCAGTCACATGTTTGGCCTTTATGTTGATAATATTACTTTATCTGATAAAAATCTCTCTCTAGAAAGTAGCAGCATCCCTAAATCATGTTTTTGCCAGTTGAATCTATTTGTGTTTCTTTCCCCTGTCCAGTTTGGCTGGTTCCTGATGTTGTTCCGGTTCCAGGTGTGAGCAGCAGTCGGCTGAAGGCACAGCAGTGATTTATGGCTCTGCAGCAGTAGGTCAGAAACAGGATCAGCTCTATCACTGATAAGAACAGCAGCCGGAGGTGTGTTACCTTGCCCTTGGCTTGTGCATTCCTTTATGCGTGTGTGTGTGTGTGTGTGTGTGTATGATGACACATGGCACTTTCTCTCTCTGACTTCCAGTCTCTGTTTCTGGTGTTTGCTCTCTCAGCCTTATCAGCTCTTATTCATCCTTCCATGGCAGTTGATCATTTTTATGACCACCAAACATGTTCTGATGGTGTTAACCATCACAACTAACATCAACCAACATCATAAAGAAATATATATCAATATAATTTGTTGCATCCATTTGTCTCTTTTTAAGCGTGACAAAATCTACAAGACAGATTTCCATGAAACTTAGTCGAAGGATGCTGAAAGGGTCAGAGAAGATCCTGGGAAATTATTTAGAAAATACTTTATGTATTTTGATGAGAAAAAATCAGGCAGAAATATCTGTTTATCAAGTGACACTAAATGTGCTTTCATAAGAGGATATTTCCGGTGGTATACACTCTACTGAGTGTCAATCTATTGTTTTTATGCTACCGCTTATCTGTCCCCTTTTCTTCTCCTCCTCCCCTATGAACTTGGAAAATAAAAGTCCCATCTGGTTCAGACTGAAAACCCCCTGCAGCCATTAACCATCAATCTATTGACTTTCAGTCAAGACTTTAGGGTGACACTAAACTTCCGTAATTATTAGAACTAACTGAAAATCAACAAAAAGTTAACAAGCAGCTTCTGAATCTTGAAAAGTTACAATATAATTGGCTAATAAAATACTCAGTTTATTAAATGAACCAGATTAGTCCGAGTATTATCACTGCTTGAAGACTCCATTTGTATGAGTCATTGCTGATTAATGAATCATATTAAGGTAGAAAAATAGGTTATGTCCCAGTGGGAAATTGTTCTCAATATAAAAACCCAATCATAACATATTTACATACTTCCAACACATGTTCATATGGTTAGATAAAATGTACATATAGCGCAATATAAAACATGGTCAACGAGTAAAACAATACATCCATATATTCCAGTTTAAGCAGGGCTTTGATGGACTGTGGGAGTGTCTGAGACTGTGGTGCCTGTTGAGAGGAGCTGCTATGTCAGTGGGGTCTGACAGGATTTCCTTGGGCCTGTCTGATTATGATTATGATATGTTTAAGTCATTGATAAATGATTAATGATTAAACATTTTACCGAATCTTTAACAAAATGTGCGTAAAATGTCCCAATAAAATATCAAACAGGCATAAATGCACTGTAACTGATTCAAATGAGCTCTATACAATATTAAGAAATGAGTTGTCTATCTGCTCTTTGTACAACATGTACAGTGTTACAACATTAGGAGAGAAAAAGCCCTCCCTGGGGGGGTGAAAGCAGAGGAGTGACAGTGTAAACTATTTTCTCTGTGTAGTGCCCGGACTCGCCCGAGCCACAGCCCTGTTTCTGTTCTTAAAGCCATGGCTGCAGGTACACACAGGGAAAGAACACTCACACTCACCTGAGGGCATGGCACAGCTGACTGGCAGGGAGTGTCTCTATGTCGCTGTAGAATCATGTAGCCTTAGGATACTCAAAAACAAACACTCAGATGCACAATCAGTTTCACAATCAGATTGAACTCCACACCCAAGAGCATCCACTACACATCAGAGCGTCACACTTTCCCTGAGTGCTATAGATTACGTCAGCCTGCAAATATGTTGACAGCAGCTCAGCTCAGAGTTAATTCATGGCTGCTTGTGATTCAGATCAGACAAACTAATTCAACGTGTCACACTGTTTAACCTTTAGAAGTGCAATAGTGTGGAAACCTTTAGCAAGGAAGCTCCATTTAATAAATAAGTTACCTAATAAATACTGAACAATAACAGTGACAAGACAAAATGTACAGTGATAGAATAAAATGTGTATTTGAAGAGTGATCAGCTGAAAACCTAGAATAGCTTGAACAACTAGAATGGCACTGAGAGACTTCAAACCTCCACCAAGGCCCAATAGTCTCCCTACAAAACCACATTTAAATTCACTAGATCAAGATTTTTTCACATAGATCTGCACCAATTTTCACACATAAATATCAGTCTGTGCTATGAAATAGAAAGAGAGACACTGATGAAAACATTACCTCCTTTGTGGGAGTTAATTAAGTAGCTAGGTTGAAAATACACATGATAGAGACTAAATGTGCAGTAATAGACTGAAGTGTGTATTCAAAGAGGGACAGCACAGTGCAGGCGGAGGATTAATGAGAGCTGCTGGGTGAGCTCCTCTCAGGTTACTGTCGGCCTTCTCAGTTTGAATACAAAGGAGCAGGCTGACATTTTGGAAAGTAGTGCTTTCCCATAGCTGTGATCAAAGTGATAATGGCAAAGCATTTGAATGCATTCTTAACAGCGTGTGAAAGTGTTATCATGATTTTAATGCTTTTGTTCCAGATTCGCTAAGATTCATGAGATATCCCTGACGTGAATATGAAGAATAAACTGAACGAGGCTGGTGAGGCTGTTGTGTTTATCATGTACTGTAAAACAGAGAGTTACCAATCAGATTACAATGTAGTATCTCCAATTCACTGAGTTGTTTGTGTGTGTGTGTGTGTGTGTGTGTGTGTGCGTGTGTGTGGGTCTCCCAGCCCTGGCCAGAGGATGTAATATGAGATGGCAGCAGTAAAGGGAGGGGCCCTAGTGTTATGTGTGGGTCCAGGTGTGGTTCAGAAAGATGTGAACTATCCTCAAGTTCACTTTCCGCTCGGCTCGCTTTCCTTTTCTTCCTGACAGATTCAGGTCGGAGACAAATGTTTGTCTCAGCGTATAAAAGAGCAAAAGCTGCAAAGTTGTCCAGAATAACAATATGAGTTGAGGAAACAGTCTCTGGACGGGCTGAGAAAATATGTGCAGGGAAGTAAATATAACTTTCCCAATTCTTTTTGAAAGGTAAAAATGTCCAAATTGCTCCCAGTAAAGCAACAAAGTAAAGTCAGAGAACACTGTGACTTTTAAAGGGTAATACACATCTTATTGTTACTTATGTTTTTGTTTTGTTTTTTAAGTATATATAGTCAAATATATAAATATATATACAGTATATATATATATATATACTGTATTTATATCTAGTCAACAGCCAAAATAGTTTGGTATTTTGAGACAATTGATGGAATGTAAAGCAAAATATTGTAAAATTGGATCATTAAATTATTCTAATCATTTTATGTTTAATGATGCAAAAAATTAAACATACACACACACACACACAAACACAGACAGGCAGAGCTAAAGGGGTTCTGCTTCTGTACAACCGTTTTTTCTCAAGTCCAAACCCACTGAGAGAGCACAGTGTGCACGGCTGTGAACTCCACTGTGTGTTTATGTGAATTTGTGACAGTGTGAGTCTGAATCTAAGACAACAACAGACACAGACAAACAGCATTTATCTGAGACCTTTTATAGCTGCCTCCGGCGATACATGCCACCCACACACACACACACACAAACAAAGTGCACCATAGCTCTTATTGTGGCAACCTGCTTTGTTTGTTTAGAAGTAGGAAGGGTGAGAGAGCGAGAGATGCTCCCAGGAATCAGTGGACGCATGGAGAGCTTTGCTTATCTGTGGAAATATTTCCACTGTTATAAAAACAGCAAAAGGAATGAAAGAGTCAAGAGGTTAGAGGAGAGAAAGGTTTTCCATCTTGTAAGTGTCAATCAAGAGGGAACCCTCCCTGCGCCAATCTGGTGACTCCAGTTTACAGATGTTCCAATCAGGCACGCGGGCGAGCATGCACACACTCACAGACACACGCACACACACACACACACACACACACACACACACACACACACACACACACACACACACACACACACACACACACACACACACACACACACACACACACACACACACACACACGCGCACACACACATTCAATGCATTCTTGCCAATTAACTGTTACTTGGGACACACATATAAGCTGTGACCTAATTATGCTTCAAAACATGTCATCTGTTCTGTATATATCATGGTATGAAAAAATGATCTGTTTGTCAAAAGATGAATCGAGTTGACTCTCTCAACACAATCACATTTTCATGTTCTCTCTCTCTCAAGCTGCTGAGAGAGATGACGACACCTCTCCTTAGCTTGGTCAGTTGATGTCGGTCGACCACTTTGGTCCAGACCCAAATATCTCAACAACTACTGAAAATATAGCCGTAAGATTTCATACAGATATTCATGGTGCCCAGAGGATAAATCCTGTGGATTGTTGTGGTCCGATGACTGGTCCCCCAGCCCTACAAGCAGTTATCCTGTAAAATATTCTATTCTATTAGATTGAAGTATTTTTACACACATTCATGGTTCCCTGAGGGGTTAATCTTCGTAATATTGAAGATCCCATTTTCCTCCTGTGCACCACGGTGTTGTGTGGTTTGCCAAGTGTCTGGTTTCAGATGTTCATGCCTCTCTCACCCTATCCACACGATGTAGAAACTCCATCCGCCAATGAGGTTAAGTTTTCATCTGCGTTTCTTTGTTTATTTCTTAGCAGGAATACAAAAAAGTACTACCAGGAGTATGACCATGACACTTGGTTGACGGATGAGGTATGGGCCAGGAAAGAACCCAGTACATTTTGGAATCAGGGTGCCGATACAATAATTAGTTTTCAACATTTTAGTAAATTTCTCAAGCCTTTCGGTTGCTTCCTTCATTTCCACTTTTCTACCGTGTCATCATAAAGACGCCCTTCCACTGCAGAGATGCCTGTGTGTTGACTCTCTCACCATCGGCCTGTAGCCACACGTCCTGTTACAGTCAACGCTCCGTGTCAGGTAACAAGATGTTCTCTGTTGGCCTTCAGGTGTTTGGACACATTAGGGTTACTCTGGTTCAGAACACGCCATCTGTGCTTGTGTGCGTGTGTTTGTGTGAGAGACGGATCTGCTTCCACAAGTCTGTCAAGGATGCATCACTTTGTTCGAGTCATAATTCCTCAGGTAGCCTAGGAACCGAGAATTCCTGTGGTGCTCCTCAGTCAAGTCCCAGGTACGTGTGATATATCACAGTTTCCTTAGCGCGCACACACACACACACACAGATCTACACACCTGGAACGCAAAAAATGTTCGAGAAACAAAACAAATCAATCTGCTACTTATGTTTTTTTCTGCACTTGTTGTGTTTGTTGGTGAGCAGAATTATGCCCAAACTAGAGAACGGATTACCACGAAATTGTTGGTTTAGGGATGTGGGAGAAGGGAAGTATGAGAGTAGCGGGGCAGGGAATGAGTTCCAACATGCAGGAAAAGAATGACATGTATAGAGAGGGAATTCTACAATTCAGCACCTCACCCCGCCACTCCCAGCTCCTCCCTGCTCCTCCCGAAAATCCTACCCTCTTACCCACCTCCACTCCCGCCCCAAATATCTGCCCTCTGCTCAACACCTTCACTTTCCCTCCGCCCTCTTCATAAAACCTCACATATCTTTCCTTACGATTTTTGGGTCATGTTTGAGTTTGAATTTCTCGTGTGCCGGCCTGTTAGGAGTGGGTTACATCTATTGTCCTCATTCACAAGTAGCTCACACACCAACACAAGTTGCAAGGGCAGTAACGCTTTTACAAAAAAAAGTCTACAAGTGCAGTGCAGTTCAATATCTTTGTGCCTGCTCATTATTTGTCATGCATGAAGCAAACTTTATGACTTGTGAGCCATTTCCTGGCTGGTCCTGATAAGATGGAAGATTAGCTGGCTCACCTTTATTTGCCAAACCCTTCCTGCCTCACCCACAAACTAGCACTGACACGAAACACACACACACACACACACACTCTAGCTAAAACTCATGCGTACACTCAAGAGAACATTGGCAGGAAGTGAAAACACACCCTGCAGCAGGCTGGAATCCAATTGATCCACCCATCTTTTTTCTTCTCTGAGGCATCTTCACTTCCGTAGTCTTATCGAAAATATCAACCATTACAGTGTCCTCACAGCCCTGTAGCCAGACTGACAGTTTGAGAACTTGAAGAATTTTTTTATCACTCACATGCATATTCTGCACTCTGCAAACCAGCTTCTATTCAAATCCGAAGACCTGTAATTACCACTCGTTGGTGTGATCTCTTGCGCTCTTATAAGTTTCATTAGTAAATCCTCCTGCCGACTACAGAAGGTAGAGAGGAATTGGAGAAAACATCTTGAGCTTCTACAGATTTGATTATGAACGTGTCTGTAAAACAATTTTTAGTTTTAATGGGATTGAACCGATATTTCAAAGTAAAATGTCACATGGTCCTGTAAATGGATTTTCAGCAGCCTTACTTAATCTCAGTTTAGATTAAACTAGCAAGGGTCCTTGACATCAAGTGACGGACTTGAACATGTTCAGATTTTCAGTTCCCTCCTCTCTCCTCATGATTGTGGACCACAAACTAATTGTTTATGGTCAGATGCAGCTTCCTCCCATTCGTTCCATCAGAGGGAATGAGTGGGACAGTATGGCGGTTCAATTTAATAAAGCATGTGCTGCCATCTACTGGTTTATATATGACTTTACAGTGTGTCATTTGATTGATATATGGTTTTCACTATCCTAATCAAAATGTGTATTAAATATGAATTAGAGTTTGCGTTACATTCTTGGGTAATTTAAGTGATTCATGGTATAAAGTAGAAGTATTATTACACAGAGTCAGTACAGTAATATAAAGAATAGGAATATTTAGTTACACAACTATTAAACCTAAGCTTTTAGGTATGAACCAAACATTATTATACGTGAGGCTAAATATTATCAAATTGGATTGTGATGAGGCAAAAAGGTAAATCGTACAAAATTGTATTCTGTAAGGTAAATAGGTTGCAGTGTAGATAGAGCATTTTAACTTTTTACAGACAAGTTAATTGTATGGTAACATGAACAAATGAAAAGCGATCATATTTTAGTGATTTTATTTTAAAACAATAGTTATTGCTACAGGTTTAGTTTGAGAGCAAGTTAAATACTCATGGCCTCCATGTTTCCTGGCCAAGACCCGGCTGATGTGAATTTCACCCTTTGACAGTTACAGTACATGTGCTCCTTGATTGTCAAAGGTCACATTAAACTATCATGGGATCTACTGAACTCTCACAAAGGGATTGAACACATCCCAGTGCCGGGCCAAAAAAGGAGAGAGTATTGGGATCTCTTATCCTGACAATTTAAACACTCAGACATGCAGAAAGCTCAACTTGAGTCATTGAATGTAGCAGCTTGTCTGTAACAGACAATTGATTTCTGTTTGTGCTCGAATCAAGATTGAAGTTTTACATTTTATTCTAAATGAATACATAAGTACTGTGTGTACTGTGATACTGTATGTAATCCTCCGTAAATAACAATTCAATTTTAACTTAAACACCATAGAGAAGTTATAGAAGTGGTTTTAAATATGTCCAGGTGAAGCACCGCTCAAGTTCTTGTAAATGGGATTGATCAAATGATTCTAGCAGCCAAAGTCAAGGTCAGCTGTTCGATTTCTTTAGGTCATAGGTTGCTTTCTTCTGGCAGTTTGGTGAGAATATCCACCCCGTCAGATGTGATGACCACCGTGTGTTCGAACTGAGCCGACCTGCATGAAGAGAAGAGAAGAATGATACTACTCTCCTGTCTGTGTATGTTACTATGGATCTGGAGATTAAAAGCAAAAAGATTATCTTAGCATAAATACTAGAATCAGCTGGCCTGGCTCTCTCCCAGTCGAAAAACAAGTTAACAAGCACTTCTAAAGTTCACTAATTCATGAACTGTATCTCATTTGGTTAAAATCCAAACAAATAGACAATGATAAACAAAACAGTAATGTAAAGGCTCAGCTGGGATAGCATCTAGAAGGGCTCTACTACTTGATGACTACAGGCACACATCCGAGACGCCTTTTTACCTTTTATCATCTGCAGACACTGCAGTCCACTTGTCCTTCAGGATTCTGAACTCTGAAGACCCCTCCATCAGTATGGGCTCTATAAATTAACATACGATATAAGCTCCACACTCACACACAGCAGCACCTTTGTGTGCATATAAAGATAATACAATTATATCCCACCTATCGTGAAAGCCATCCCTTCATCCAGGGTCATGTCATTGTCATTAGCTAAAAATAAAGAATGAGAAAGACCTTAAGGCAACATGTCATTTATTTTAATATCCGTTTCAGTTTTCAATATCACTGTCTCACAAATTAAATATGTCTTGAGAATCTCCTCTAAAATTCATCTGGCTCACAAGTCAAACTATATCCTGGAATTGATTAGAGATTTACAGTTTACAGTCAATAACAATTGATAAAAGAGTTTGTCTCATCATCTGACCACAGACCCAAACTTACCGTGATGCCAGATTTCAGGATGACAGTGAAAGTAGGAGCCTATTCCATGTCCAATGAAGTAAGGACACACTTGGAAGCCATTGGTGCGAGCTATTTCACTGCAAAAAATATCAGTTGTCAAAAAGAGAAAAATCTGTTTGATTAAATGGAAATATACATTTTAATGTGTGTATTTCTTGTTTGTATATTTTCTGTTTGCGTGTGTACCTAATAGTGTTTCCTATAACACAGAGCTGTGCCCCCGGCTTGCAGGCAGCGATGGCCTTGTCTCGGCAAAGCCTGGCAGTTTCCACCAATCGCTGCCCAGCCTCATCCACCTGGCCAATTAAGAAAGTTTCTGACGTGTCACCATGGTAACCCTCGAAATACACCTAGCAGGAACAGGAAGAAGTCTGGGTCAGGACCAGTGTTTCTCTGACTGATCGTGTGTATATGACTTTGCTGGATTGTTTGTGTGTCTGTTAAGACGTCCACTTACCGTCACATCAATGTTGATGATATCTCCATCTAGAAGTTGCCGGCTGCAGGACACATCCATTAAAAAAAATAACTGATGATTACAGAGAATCTTACAGTTTTGTTTTTTAACCACAGTTGCTTTATAATATCATCAATACTAGACATCATCAGATCTAAAGACAGTATCTATATATACTGTATTTGGTTATTTCCCCCCAAAAATGAACCCTATTCCAAAATGATACAGATATGTTGTGGTAACAATAAAAAATATATATATATTCATGCAGTACACAACCAAAATGTATCCATCAACGTAAAACATTATTTCAATGTAGTAGGTAGAATCTTATATTGCAAGGAAATAAATTAAATCGATAAAAGTATGCAACGGCTGTGTGCATATGACCAGTTACCTGTCAGGTATCCCATGACAGACCACGTTGTTCACAGACGTACAGACTGACTTAGGGAAACCGCCGTATCTGAGAGGGGATGGGTAGGCGTTGTGTTTGATTGTCTCCTGGTGCACTATGAAGTCTATGTCCTCTGTTGTAATGCCAACCTAGAAGCCACAGGTCATCATTTATTTAATTTTTTTAATGGTACTTTTTAAGCACTAATACTCAGTGTAGTAGTTCGGTACTTACCTTCAAACTGCCTGCAGCAAGTAACAGTACATGTCTGGCGAGCTGACACGCTCGGGCAAGGCCATTGATTTGCTCCTGGTTTTTGATCTCTATGTAATCCGGCCACTCCGGGACCATTCCAGTTCCGACATAGTCAGGTCGCACAATGTGCTGCAGTCAGGAAAGACATGATATGAAGGCTCATACAGTTGTCCCAAGGCTCAATATAAAAACAACACTTTAATGTGAGGGCCATTAATTGAAATCGACATATATCTATCCCGATGATGATTTGTAATCCCATCCAAATATGTTTCTTAGGCAAAAGTTGAACATTGG
The DNA here is from genome assembly GCA_038501795.1 of Pseudopleuronectes americanus. Classification (NCBI taxonomy): domain Eukaryota; kingdom Metazoa; phylum Chordata; class Actinopteri; order Pleuronectiformes; family Pleuronectidae; genus Pseudopleuronectes; species Pseudopleuronectes americanus. The sequence goes on along the minus strand of CM076730.1, from coordinate 9,930,499 downwards.
GTTCTGTACCTTTGGCACTTCATATGCAGGCCTGACAGTAGCTGGGCGAACTACATTGTGAGAGTTTTTCCACTTCCTCCAGAAGAAGCGGCGGTGTTGCTGACACAGTGGGGCTGAGGGACGACCGCCACAAACTCTCTGCAGGAAACTGCCTAATCCTGGGGAAAAAGGAAAGCAGCACAATAAAATGGATAAATGATAAGTGATATTGGGTTTGGCTTCATGCACATGTGCTCGAGAGGGTAACAGTAAAGTAATGTACAGTCATGTGCATCAATAGATATTGAAATCGGCCTATTTAATATGTGTAAGAGTGTTGTTGCATATTGCACATTCACAATGCTCTCCTGTTTTGCATTTTACTTTTTACTTTACCTTTTATACCTTTTTAATTTATATATTGTTTTTTTCTTATGTAGTACTTACTGTGTTTTTATGTTTTATGTTCATTTTATGCACATCCAACCAAAGCAAATTCCAGGTAGTTGTAAACCTACTTGGCAATAAATATATTCTGATTCTGATGTGTGATGTGGGTAGGTAACATAAGCTCATCTTTTTGTAAATATTGTATGCACAAACCTACTTGGCCAACTATCTATCTATCTATCTATCTATCTATCTATCTATCTATCACATATATCCAGTGATCACTACATTAGTCACATACATGTACAGTCTAACTCAATCTAATCTAACAGGTCGAAGTCTGCTTGTATTGTCTCTAGACTGTCCCACAGTATTATTGACACTGTCCTATGACCTATGTTTCAGTATAGAGGTCATAGTTAGTGATAGTTTGAACTGAACTGCAGCATATTCATTATTATGGGTTTTTAATCACTCTGCTTCCTATTGTATGTAAAGGATGACACCTCAGTGTAACTTCTAATATCTCTCTGTACTGGAGTTAGCAAGAAACCACACCGTTTAATGTGGAAATATCAGAGCTGCTGTTGTTTGTTTCGATGTGTTTGTTAATCGAGCACATTGTTTTGACTTGGGTGAGGAGAGAAGCCACTACACCGAGCTGCTAACTCGGCTGTAAAAAGGATTTGAGCTCGGTTTCTACCTGATCTTGACAACAGCGCTGTAGAGCCGGGCGCCGCCATGGATTGTTATTGTTGGTCACATGGTACGGAAGTCACCATCTCCGGAAGTCTCGTGACGCACCACTCATGACTGAAGATCGTAGTACGTCTATAAAACGGCGAAGATGAAGCGTTCAATCGGGTTTAATTCATATATGTATGAGTTTACACTTTGTTTTATAATTTAAAATGTTTTATTTTGTCAAAAACACTGCAAGACAACATCAATGTATTTTTTTATCATAGACTTATAAACTTATATAAATCTACTTCTGTTTTAATGTTGTATTTTATGTTTTTATGTTTTTATTTTGTATGATTTGTTGCATTCTTTTTGCCCTTTGCCCTAAATGACATTTCACTCAGTCATATACTTTGTATGAGGATGAACGACAGTGAAAGTTAATATAAACTTGTATTCTTGACTCTACAGTTATGAAATAATGTGAACAAATATACGGAGTGAGTGTTGATAACACAAAGCAAGGTGATCATCCATCATATTGTCATCTGTAGGGAGAAATGTATGGGCAGTCTATTGGAGGTCTCCAACACCTATTAATAGAACATTATCTCTGAAGGATGATGTTAAACAATTACGTAACCGCAGTGCAGGAGGGGGAGATACTGTAGTAGGTCACTGCCTTATCACTAAAAACAAATACTCTATCGAACATGGCAACCTCACTAAGATCACTGAGATAAGTCCTCATTGTAAATAAAGCAGAAAAAAGTGAAATCATTCCTGAGCACAATCTGTCGCTACATCTCGTGGATGCTGAGACAAGCTGCAATGAAAAGATGCTATAAATCCCATAGAGAACAATAGGCTTTTTTCACATAGGACATTCTACCATAGTGGCAAAAATACACTATTACTGATGGCTTTGATCATTCTCATTAATGATTAATAAGTCGTAATAAATATTACTGACTATTATATAGTTTTAAATATGATGATATGTTCCAGGTTACAAATTATCAATAAAGGTCAGAATGGGATTTAAACCGCCACACTCTCTGTATGACTTTCCTTCCTGCTTTGTTTTTATCTCTATCGTTTTCACAGCCTCCTCCAAATCATCCCCACTGACTTCTGTATCAGGCAACATTTTAGGCCCCCCCCCTCATCTTTCATTCATATTTGAAATTCATAATATTATTATTTGTAGTAGTACTAGTAGTAGTAGTAGTGGTGTTAGTATTATTATAGAAGCTGCTACCATAAGGAAGCTTGTGAATCTCAGTCACATCATTGCATCATCGTACATCCTCTACAGTGTGTTTGTGCGAGTGCGCGTGTGTGTGTGTGCGTGTGTGTGTGTGTGTGTGTGTGTGTGTGTGTGTGTGTGTGTGTGTGTGTGCTTGCGAGTGTGCTTGCGTGTGTGCTTGCGTGCGTGCGGACCTGCTGCAGCTGCTGTGAACGCGCTCTGCGCCTGCACTGTTCGTGACGTCAAACCAGCATGGCGGCCAAGGTGACTTCGGCATCGCTCCCTCAGCGGTGTCTCAACCTCTGCTTTTTCATCCTTTCATGTCTTGCGTCGCGTTTTCCTCCGTCGGAACGATGGACGCTGCTGTGTGAACCGGGGTCCGGGGTCGTGTCGGCCGCGGGGAGCCCCGCGGTAGCTGGCCGGCCTTGAGACATCCACAACCTCGGAGTTAGCGGCGCGATGCTAAGCGGCTACCGCACCTACACCCGCCGCGATAAAGACGCTCACCTCACCCGAACTCCCATCCTCTCACCGCCGCCGCCTCCTCTGTCGTCGTGTCGCAAGTTTCCATTTGAAGGCGTTAACGTGTCCTGACAGCGGTGTGTGTCCTCGCCCAGTGACAGTGGCTCCTGCTAGCTGGCTACACAGCTGTCAGTGGGAGCTTGTGGACACTCGTTCACTCTCATTGCGGGTCAGTTCATTAAGGAACTGAATCGTGATGTTTGTGCACCGGGACGCAGTCGCTTGCTTTTCGTGTGCGTGTATTTCCTGTCGGGTTGTTCCTCCCTCACCGCAGTGGACGTGTCAAGGAGACATTCACCCTCCTCTGCTTTTGCTCCAGTTCGCCCCATAAAACGAGCTTCAAGCGGCAGCGTCTTTCGTCTAAATACAAAAACATTCGCTTTCACTTTGTCCCACACTGTCGTGATTTGTGTTTGTTGTATTGTGTTGTTTTAGGTGCAATCTACAAAACGTGGGGACCCGAGTGAGCTGAAGTCCATCTTCCAGAGGGTAAGATGGAACACAGATCTGTGTTTAATCCCTCTCTCACTGTCGGCTATGTTTACACGTCATAAATGTCTGTACATGTCCCGTATTTGTGAAACCGCCACATCTGTACTAAACATCTGGTCCCAAGACTTCACTCTGAGAAGGATCTTGTGGGATTGTGTCATGGGGTTTAAATTAAAGCATTAGCCACAGTTAGAGGTCCAGCTCAGACTGATGGAGTTACATTACCTCACAGTCAACCGGAGATGAATAGGTTTTCAGTTGATGCATTTTTCTTTCTAATAGAAGTAGAAGTTTATACACAATTGTGGGTCAGATGTGTCAAGTCAGCTGTTTCCAACGCAGTGGTCGTTGTCATGACTCGCTGAGGTTGAAATCGTGCAGTCAGAGAATGTCAGTGCAGCTTAGACCTCTAATCTGAAGGCCCAGTGCTCAGGATAGTGTGTCAGGCTACGCTCCAGCACAGCACCGGCAAGGACGTGCTTGCCCTTGCACCTGAAGGATCAGGGATCACCCTGTCACTCTGGTGTGTAGACAATCGTTCAGTCACGCTGAAGCTTACTGCATGACCGTGTCATCCAGTTACTGCCATAAGAGGAGTGTGGTTAATCTTCGTCTTTCTCCAAATGTCCTCTGCGTGGCAGGGGGAGAGACCAGCCTGCATGGTGTCATGTGGGCCAGCAGTTGTCGGTCAGCTGCTAAACACACACAGGTTGAATTGCTTTTACCAAAACATTGGCGCACGTGTGCCTGTTCGTGCATGTAACACCACAACTGTGAGATTGATGACCTTGTTTGATCCGGTTGCAGCATGAATCACCCGCCCAGTGAGGGAAAAGACCAATGACAGTCCCAAACCTCGAAATAATGATGTTTATAGATATTTTGACACAAATGTTTATCATTTGAAAGTAATCGTCAAAAGTATGAAGTGAAACTTGCACATTGATGTTTATGTAATGTCCACAACCTGTCGCAGCAGCTTTAAACATGTAACAAAGAGCCTTCAGTATACAGAGAACTGCTGACCTCACTCAAACCCATGTTCTCTACACAGGCCGCTGAGGCAGCTCGGGCGCTCTGAGGGTTAACTAAGCTAACGTAAAATCATGCTTTTGAGATGGATTAACTCTTAGTCATGCTAGTGTCATGTATCCATGTTCATTTTCTTTTTCTGTCTCTCCCCTCAGTATGCCAGCGTCGCGGACAATGATGGGGAGAGGTTCATGACCCCGGGAGACTTTGTCCAGAGATATCTAGGACTACACACACAGATCCACCACAACCCCAAAACTGTGCAGCTCATCGCTGCAGTGGCCGACACCACAAAGGACGGGTGCGTACTGACACACACATACACACACACAGCTTATCAACACCAGTTAACACTTTATTGAGACATGTACGATTAGTATTTACCATTATCAGCCCTGGGAGATAAGATAAAACTCCCATTGAGTCCTATCCTCCTGACTGTTATTTCATTCATGCACAGAACTCTCAGTGAAAAGTAGATGTTTCATTCAGAAATGTATTTTTATAAATAGGATGTAGGTCATCTTATTTGTTGTGAGGCCTTTCAGTTCAACCACAAATGTTAAACAATAATGGTTTTCATTTTGTTATGTTATGGTAAATGATTCTGTCTGTTGGTTGAGAACTAGTTTCTCAGCCGACCTTGTTTCACCTGATCTTGGCTTCTTTCCAAGTTCTGTGAAGTGTTTGTGTTACACCATGTTTAATTTTTCTTCCTCCCGTCTTGTGAACATCCACAGGCTGATCTCATTCCAGGAGTTTCTTGCTTTTGAGTCGGTGTTGTGTGCGCCTGACGCTCTCTTCATCGTAGCCTACCAGCTGTTTGACAAGAATGGATCTGGATCTATTTCCTTCGGTATGAGCCGTGGCTTTTTATTATTTCTTGCACGACCTTTGATTTACTGATGATGTCAGTGAGCACATAAAAAGGACAGTATAATTATAGCACTGTATTTTGTGTTAAATATGTTTGCAGCGCCCTTTTTCTATTTCCTGCAGTGCAGTGTGAGGAATGAATTTCCTATTGTGACATTGTGGACCAGATTACTCCTCAGTCTTAGTCTTAGACTTATATAATCGCTCTCATGCACCGTTTCTACTTACTTTCTTATGTCACTCACAAAGCCTGATGGCATTAAAATGATTTAACACTATTAGTGTTTAGGAAATCTGTCTTGAAAATGAACTATTCTTTTGAACATGTATTTTTGTTGCAGAAAATGTACGTGACATTTTCAGCCAGACCACCGTGCACCACCATATTCCCTTCAACTGGGAGTGTGAGTTTATCCGTCTGCACTTTGGGCACGACAACAAGAAATGCCTCAGCTACCTCGAGTTCACCCAGTTCCTGCAGGTACACACACACCCACACACCAATCAGTATTGCTGCACTCTCTTCCTCTTTCAGCTGGTCCCTCTTTCTCACACACTGAATGTTACTTTGACTTTATTTTTACACCCAAATCCTGTGGTGTCATATTTTATTCAGGAGCTACAGTTGGAGCATGCACGCCAGGCATTTGCCCAGAAGGACAAAGGGAAGAATGGTGTCATCTCTTCCATGGACTTCAGTGACATTATGGCCACCATCAGACACCACGTGCTCACACCCTTTGTGGAGGAGAACCTTGTCTCAGTGAGTGTTTGTGTCAGTGAGCGGCTTACTGACAGTTTGTTCTACAATATCCCACTATGGCCACAGTGAATATCCATCTTTTATTGACAGGAGTCTTTTCAGTGGGCTACAATATCTCCCATAATTTTGGGCAGCAAAAATATGTTTTTAATCTAAGATTAACAAGGACAAAAAGTTTTCCCTCTAATATGAAAAACAATCCTTATGTTTTGATCACTGACAAGAGATAAATTATGGACCTAGCTCAGGCAACAATCCAAAATATCTCAGTACAATAGAAGATTTAAAATAAAGGAGTGAAGTTTCTCCTTAGCCATTACAATATAGGGAAGAAATTAAAGTAAGTTTTGAATTGATAATATTTGCAACTGCACTTCTTTGCTTTCTCGGTTGGTGATTTAATAAGTAAACCTTTTGTATAAAGTACCTGATGTGTTACTCTCTTTCTCCCACCAGGCCGCCGGTGGAAGCACCTCTCACATGGTCAGTTTTTCATACTTCAACGCCTTCAACTCCCTCCTGAACAACATGGAGCTGATTCGTAAAATCTACAGCACACTGGCTGGCACACGGAACGACACGCTCGCGACCAAAGGTGCACACATCGTCCTGCTCCAGTGATTTTTTTGTGTTTGCTCTTCAGCTGATATGGTTTCATGGGCGTCAGGAATATTCATGTGGAGTCTAATTTCCTCTCGTCTCTCTCTTTCTCCCTGCAGAAGAGTTTGTTCATGCTGCCAACAAGTTTGGTCAAATCACTCCCATGGAAATTGACATTCTGTACCAGTTGTCAGGCCTGCACTCCCCCTCTGGGTAAATGTTTACGGCTCAGTTTTAACAGATATTCACTGTTCACTCTTTTGATCTACCTGCACCTGCAAATATGTCGGTAATGTTACTAACAGGGGAATAAATAACTGTGTCTCAGGCGCCTGAACCTCGCTGACATTGAGAGGATAACTCCATTAGAGGAAGGATGTCTGCCACACCTCCTGGTTGAAAGTCAGAAACAGGTAGGATAACTCCTAATTCATAATTATGTTACAGTCTCTTAAAATGTCCTTAAAAAGCAAATATATTTGCTCTGTATGACACATTATTTTATTCACATCCCTAATGCAGGATTCTATCTCGCCTTACCATCGTCAGAATTATGTATAATTCTATTGTGTTCTCTTGGTCTTTTGTATCTCATCAGACCCAAGGGGACGGCTCCAGGCCTGTATATCTTCAGGTTGCAGAGTCAGCCTACAGGTTCATGCTGGGCTCCATCGCTGGAGGTGAGTTGCACCATGATCCTGAGACAAGTCACTGTCTGATGAGCACACGGCAGCATCCAGTATGGGAATTTGATGAATTCAATTTAGTCTGAGTTGTGTGTGTGTGTGTCTGCATAGCCACGGGAGCGACGGCGGTGTACCCCATCGACTTGGTGAAGACTCGTATGCAGAACCAGAGGTCCACAGGATCCTTTGTCGGGGAGCTGATGTACAAGAACAGCTTTGACTGCGCTAAGAAGGTGCTGCGCTACGAGGGCTTATTTGGCTTCTACAGAGGTAGGACATGTTAGGAGACTGCACCTGTTATTCACACCACCAGTTACTGGGGTTCGAGGCTCCTGTCTTTTATTTATTCATTATGCTTAGCTGCGTTAGTCTAAATGTTTGAGTTAATATTCATATATTGTGTGGCTTGTCCCTGTTGTAAACTATACATTTTCTAAGCTAAAGCATTTTTTCAGGTGCTTGGCTCCTTTTTACCACTGATGTGGCTGCTGTGTATTTTAAAATTAATATTGTTGGTTTTTGAAAGTGATGAAGTGTCCTTTGTCTAAAAATTGCAGCATTTTGTTTCTGCATTACGCAAATTTTATATTCTATCACATTAGCATGTATGTTTCTATAGCTTCAAATGTTCAGAAGGAAGTGATTGACACAAAGCTCTTAAAAATACCGAACAGAAGAGCTCTGCTAGTGACAGAACTCATCTCAGAAGATGATTCTATCAGCCTCAGTGAATTGGGTCGAGTAACTAGACTGTGAGACAGAAAACGAGTCTCGGCTCCCAGATCATGGTCATAAATTCTCCTCCTCGCACACACACTGTTTTTGACATCCTCTGACATTCCATGTTATCATTTCCTTTCGATTGCTCATTTCTTGTTCCTGTCTGTTCAGCATAAACCAGTGAAATGAGATTCTCATTTAACCTGTTCCCCTCGATGCCCCACAGGTCTGGTCCCTCAGCTTATTGGTGTGGCACCTGAGAAGGCCATCAAACTCACGGTGAGTACAACCCTGCACAACAATGAACCCCCTCCACTCACTTTGCATACACACTTGCTATGTGCGTTACTGTTAATTAAAGCACTTTTTACAGAGATTTTTTCTGTTCGTCTTATCTCTACATTTACGCTTCTTTTATTTCTGTAAAGCACATTGAATGACCTGTGTATGATAACACTGTATACCAATTGATTTGGCTTGAATCATGAGAAGTGTATTATTATGAAAGTCATTGCAAATTTACAGAAGCCAAAATGAACCTCAAGTCTCTGGTCTGATGCTTGTTCTGGTTTGTGTCTCACAGGTGAATGACTTTGTAAGAGACAAGTTCACTGACAAAGACAAGGGCATTGCTTTCGTGGCTGAGGTCCTGGCAGGTGGATGTGTAAGTACCAGGTTCCACACGGTTTTTGTTTGTGCATAAATTAACGAATGAATAGAATTTAACTTTGTGCGTCGTAACTCGTTAATGAAACCTCCATGTGTTTGATTAACTCGCTTGCAGAGTTCAAAATAATGTCACTAACATCGGACTGAAATATTAAAGTGTTCCCAGAGTGATGGTCTCACTGTCAATGCAAAATGTTTTTTTGTTTCTTGTTTTTGATAGCGTTGTTCATCCTTACACACATTGGCCCAGCACTACTTACCATCCGAGGAAATGGAAAAGTAATTTTGTACTTTTGATACGTGTCTTGAGCAAGACTTGGCTTCCATACCTCAGCTGCGTATATGTGACATGCAGGAGAAGTGATGTGCGTTGTTTTTTAATGAAGTTGGTGAATTAGCTGCTCTTCTCCTTGTGTCTTCAGGCTGGAGGCTCTCAGGTGATCTTTACCAACCCTCTGGAGATCGTGAAGATTCGCCTGCAGGTGGCAGGTGAGATCACCACCGGACCTCGAGTCAGTGCAGTCAGCGTGGTCCGTGACCTTGGTTTCTTCGGCCTTTACAAGGTACTGGTTTAATTCACTGACATTCACTCTTCTCTCTGCCTCAGTCTTTCAGTCTTACTCTACAAGCACAGTCCACTACATGTATCTTTATTTTGTTTGTGTGTCCAGGGTGCTAAAGCGTGTTTCATGAGAGACATCCCGTTCTCAGCCATCTACTTCCCCGCGTACGCACACCTCAAGACCATGTTCGCCGATGACCAGGGCAGGCTGGGGGCTCTGCAGCTTCTCACAGCCGGAGCGATCGCAGGTCATTTGAGATTGTGACCCAGAACATGATCCAGTGAATCATCGGCATGTAATCTTGTAGCTTCTCATCCTTTTTTTGTTTTTAACTTCATTTCCCAGGTATCCCTGCTGCCTCCCTTGTGACGCCCGCTGACGTTATCAAGACCCGTCTGCAAGTGGCAGCCAGGGCAGGACAGACGTCTTACACCGGAGTCATCGACTGCTTCACGAAGATCATGAAAGAGGAGGGTTTCAGGGCGTTGTGGAAGGGAGCTGGAGGTGTGTGTCTGTTTGTGTGTTCACCTGCAGGCAGTAGCACAATGTATCTCAGAATAGTGTTGCATTGAAACCACGCTGACTTGTTTGTCTGCTTTCCTTTTCTCCAGCTCGTATGTGCCGGTCCTCTCCTCAGTTTGGTGTGACTCTGGTGACTTATGAGTTTTTGCAGCGGTGGTTCTATGTGGACTTCGGAGGACAGTAAGTTGACACACAGACAGGAAACGGAACTCTTCAAATTTTCAGTGCCTTTTCTTATTTTTTGGGGAATTTGCTGAAAATACGTTTGACTTATATCATTACATACATTTATTCATAAATACTTAAAGACACATTGTCCTCCTCTCTTCCCCACAGTCGTCCGTCAGGATCTGAGCCCACACCCAAGTCTCGCATCTCTGAGCTTCCTCCCATCAACGCAGACCACGTGGGAGGCTACCGCCTGGCCGCAGCCACCTTCGCAGGGGTGGAGAACAAATTTGGCCTCCACCTCCCCAAGTTCAAGTCCTCCGGTGTGGTGTCCATACATCCCCCTGAGCCAGCCGCTGCTACGCCAGCTCAGGCCCCGTAGAGGCCCTGGTGTCTCCATATCATTGCTATCTCTCTCCTCCTCTACCAGGAGCCAGAAACTTAGATACACAAACAAAACAAACAACCGTTAACAGGCACGCCCCACATAGGGGCCATAAAGTTAGGAAAAAACAACAGCAGCCCGTCTACTCTCTCCAGGGTGAAGGTGTGATCCACTGGTCCCACAGTCGCCAGTTATAGAGGCAGACAGACGGGACCAGAGCGCTGACTGTGTTGTATCTCGAGTGCCGGCTCGCTCCTGGCCTCTTCATCCTTTTGTGTTCCTTCTCTCCAGCATTTGTATAAAATTGACTCTTGCACTCCTCTCTCTCTCTCATGAGTAGCTGATATGATTTGTATTTTGTTTTCTGTCTCATACTCAGTTTGAGTAGCGCTTCTCATTTTGGACAGCGGGCATAGAAATGATTAGATTTGTCAGCACGGTGTTTGGGCGTGGCTCTCGATCCAGTCCTCACACAGGAGGTTACGTACTGTACATATTGTATAACTGCATCAAAGATAGTGTTACGAGACAGAGGTCCAGTCGTAACATTCAGTTGGAATCATTATACTGTAACTGTAATGATAATGGCAACGTGGGGCCTCTGGTCCTGGTCTCTTGAGAATCGCCCTTACTGATGTACAAAGGTTTTTCGATTGTGTTTTCTTGGTGAAACAAGAATGGCGAGCAGAGAATTAGGAATTAATAAATTAAATGTATCTCAATTCAGTCATTGTATTTTATTGAAATAAATCATCCATATGGGTTTAATTTTACCGCTAAGTCTCGAGTTTTATTCCAATGGAAAAGTGAATCATCTGTAACATGGAAGAACACGGTACAATTATTCTCTGCAAAATACTGACAATTCTGTCCTGTTGTTACAAACATGGTGGCTACAGTGCAATTTTCTCATTTAATGTATTGAAGCAAAAATTAGTTTTTCCAGCCTGGTGACGTTGGACTTATGCATCATGAGGAAAAATTGAATGGAGAAAAAGTGAATTATTTTCCAGCCTCATCTTTTCCAACTTAATTCAGATCTTAATTTAGTTTATTTAAACCCTCTCAATGAGTACATGTCAGGAAACAGTTCTTACTACTTGGACAGGTACAGAGTAGAAAACAACCTTTGGTACAGAAAAAAACACTTTAACTGTACTAGTGTCAACAAATTCAAGGCAAGTATAGTAATGTACTTTAACTGGTAAAAGCTTTTAGGAATGTACTACACAACCTTTTAGTACAAAGCAGCATTTTTAAACAAAACACAAATTTTAAATAAGTGCCGCCATTGGAATAAATAATAAATATTGTAGTGGTTAAAATGTAAGAGTGACACACTTCCGCACAGGCCACAAAAGTGTCTGTTTAAGCACATTATCCGGTTTGAGTCATCAAATTAAAGTGCTGCTGAGGATACAGAGGAAATGATACTGATATGTCAGCGTTTTCTTTTGCTCCCCTGAAAACACTCCCAACGCCAACCGTGTGCACAAGTGTGTCCCGAAAATATTAAAACATGTAAAAACACTAAAATGGTACTAAAAAGGTGCCAGTACAAAGGTTTGCATATTTAAAAAAAGGACTGAGTTGGTTGAGGCTTCAGGACAGGAGCAGATTCTGGAGCACCGAGGATGAAATCAAAGCTAGAAGTGTAGAGCGGACAGCCACTGGTCCATCCTGGTTCTCACTTCCCTGTGTTCGTCTCAATCACCTGACCTACTGTACTACCCCTGCTACATGTGACCTTCATCGTATCTACAAATGTTCTCTTAACGACATTTAAAAACATGTCTAACACTGTCTTTTCTATCCGTTCTAGCTCTGCACCTCTCCTCGGGCCAGTTCATGTAGTAGTGGGTTGAAAAGGTGAAAGCCACAGAGGAGAGAGCAGCTCCTCTTGGCAGTGTGTGTGCCGTAAGTTCATAAGTTACCGGGGCCGGTCGCACCAGCTGGTCTCACATCTTGTGTGAAGCTCAGTCGCCGCTCGGAGTCTGACCTCATAGTTACAACAGTTGCACAATCTAGATTTTAAATCTTCTTCTCATCAGGACCTGTTGCAAATATTATGCCTGATCAGGAGCAGTCAAAATCTAAACAAGCAGACATAGTGAAGTAGTCGGCTTCTCAGTGAGCTGAGCCAAACTCATTATCCTGCTCTCCCACTGAGCTGGTGGGTGGTGGTGTGTAAAAACATCTGTTAACAGTTTACATCTCTCTCTCTCCATTGACTGTCGCCTTGTTTCCCTGAGTGACTGAAACAAGGTTTACGATTGTGTATTTTTTTTAAGTCAACAGTCTCAGACACCAACATGTTCCGTGAAGAGGTCCAAGATCTCTGCTCCATTAAAGGTTCAGTGTGTAAGATTTAGGTGAAAGGGAGCTATTTAAAATAATTCTAGTGATATTTCCACTGGTTTGTTTCATTAAATTATAAAAGTTGTCATTTACTTTGTCCTAAAATGGGCATTTTATATTTAAATACTTTATATTTACATCGGGCACGCGTCCTTTCTACGGAGGCAGCCATGTTTTTTACAGTAGTCCAAACTGGACAAACTAAACACCTTGGAATTTTTATGACAATTGAAGGTTACCACAGGTTCTCTTCTCTTTGGAAGGGGAATGTGAGACTTCACCACTAGATGTCACTAGATTCTACACACTGAACCTTTGAATTTATTTTATATTAGTAAGCAACAACTGTTTGATATATAAATGTAAAGGAAGTCAGCTGGGCTGTCAGCGTTAATTGTCTATCAGCAGAGAAGTGGGTATTTACATGACTGCGCATCACTAAGCCCGGGCGTAGTTAAGACTAAGTCTTATGTTCAGATGGTGCAACTGAACCTAAATCCATTACAAAGACTGATAAAGACCAATTGGTGCAACAGGCCCCTGAAGAGGAGTTAATGAGCAGTTGTTAGTGAGGTGGGGTGTACATTATCAGACATTGGCCAGTTCCTCAGCTTCATCTCGGTTCTCATTGATCTCAGCCAGCGTCCTGACGAAGCGCGTCCACTCATCAGCCTTTGGAACACAGATTTGCTGCAGAAAGACAAAGACAAGGCACCAGCAGTGTGTCAGAGATAGAACACAGACAGGAACAAACAATGCATTGAAGATGTGCACATGTGTTCACATTTTACATTAAAAAAATTATGATGATGACATATTTGGCTGTATTTGGATTTTCTTTTTATTTACAGTTATTTCTAAGTTATAATTGAATAAGTTAATGCTTAAACTGTAAAATATCAAGCCTCAATTACAGCCATGTTTTTTCAAAATATACTTATTATCTCAAAAGGGTATCAGTATTTTGTACACCACTATCAGTATCTGCATTAGCCGCCAAAACTCCATATTGTTCGAGCTTTAGCTTGTGCAGCAACGGCTGAAATTACAATAAAACAAATAGTAGAAAGGCCATGGCGTCTCACCTCTCCTATGTCGTAGACCCGCACCTGTCCGTCCGAGTCCCCAGTGGCGATCTCTTTTCCAGAGTGAGCCCATTTCACACGGTTCAGAGCTGGAGATCCCTCCACACACACACTGGCGGTGGGAACCTAGAAAACACACATCAACTTAAAACAAAGCAGATTCATGGAAGGTCCCAAGTGATTCCATTCTACGATAAAACTGTACTTTCAAAAAGTAAAAAGCTTTGCAATACTGTATGATTCATCTTTCATAAAAAGGGTTAAGACCAAAGTATAGTAATTCACTTTCTTGCCCAGAGTTAGATGAATAGACTGAAATTATTCTAATAAGGTGCCAGAAAATAAATATTTCATACTTTTACAGTTTATTTTTTCAAAGATTAGACTTAATTTAACAAGTTTATTAGTGAGCTTTAATAGTGCTAGTACAGGTATTATATTGCCAGGGTGAAGGTTTATACATGCCTCCAGTCTTTAAGGGGGAAATTAGGGTCTTGAGTTTCAGTGTGTGTGTTTGCATACTTCAGTGTCATTGTTGAGGTTCCACAGGTCCAGACGTCCGGCAAGATCCACGCAGGCAAACAGAGCAGGGTGTGTCGGAGACCACATCGCATCATAGACGTAGTCACAGCTGTCCTCGAATGAGTACAGTGGGCGGGTACTCTATAAGGAGGAGAAGAGGGAGCAATGGATTCAAGTAAAGGAACTTAGCTAGTGGTGCTTCTACTAGAAGTGTGTGAGTGTGTGTCTCACCTTGGTGCTCCAGAGTTTGACGGTCCAATCAAAAGAGGAGGAGATGAAGAGATGAGAAAAGTCAACTGGTCCACCAGCGCTGTGGCAGCTCAGCCCAGTCACTGGACCATGGTGGCCTTCAAACACCTCAGTGATACCTGCCTTACTGTAACACAAAGAAGACACAGAAGATTATTGTAACACACATTTCAGATGTCTCTGACGAACACTACTAATTACTGTCTTTCCCCAAAAGGCTTTCCCGTTACTTATAGGAAGTCTCAGCGTTTATTCAACATGCAAACAGGAGTCTGACATTAGAAAGAACTCTCACCTCCCGTGTCGACAGGCAGTGTAGACGGAGCCGTCCTCGCTACCCACCACAAAGTTGTTCACGTCTCCCAGAGGGAAGGCCATGGAGGTAACAGCCACTGCCTTGCTCTGTTTGAACACCAGCTCCAGACTGTCCTGCAGGGGGAAAAGAAAATCACACAAACTCAGACTCCACTGTGATTCTACCACAGTGTGTGTAGAATCATCCATGCACATTCATCTCACCTGCGGCTGTGAGAGCATGTCAAGGCTCCAAGAGCACATCTTTCCATCAGTGGAGATGCTGATCAGGTTGTTGGCGTTCTGGGTTCCCACCACGTTCACACAGTAGACTGGGTGCTGAACACAACAGAGCACAGCAACATAAACATCAGAGAGAACAACAGACAAAATACTGGCTGACAAACCAAGAAAGTGCTGTGATGCTTTACTGTATGAGCAGCTGCAGACAGGGGGGTTCTCTGGACAGGGGTGCGCTTGTTGCTCCTGTTATCCCACAGGACAATCTGTCCCGAATACGTCCCCCCCACCACCAGGTTGGGGTGAAACTTTGCAAATCCAGCTGACATCACCTCTGACTGCAGGAAGAAAAAATAAATAATTTAAATATATCTGCGTCTGTCTTAATGTTTGGTTTTCTAAAGTAAAAAAAAGTATTATTCAAAGGTCCACTATGTAGGACTGAGGGGAATCTATTGGGAGAAATTGAATATAATCGTCATGGTTACGTTTTCATTTGTGTATAATCAGCTAAAAATACGAAACTTTTTTTTGTTGTTATTACCTTACAATGAGGTCTCTATATCTACATCAGAAGCGGGTCCTCAACCAGAGTCTGTTTTGTTGCATCATTCTACAGTAGCCCTTAGTGGACAAACCAAATACTGGCTCCCCAGATGGCCTTTACTGTTTTTACATTACCCGAAGGAAGCCCTAGCCTCTCCAACATAACTGGAAATAGAGGTTGAGGTGATATTGTTGTAATATTCAGCTTCACAAATAGTTATCACCAAGTCCTAGATACTCACACTCTCACTCTAAGGCAATAAATTAATGAATATTAGTTGTTCAAACTTCTTATACTTTCAGCTGCAATTATACGTATTTAGTATAAATAGAATCAAATCTCTGGGTGTAATAGAATAAAATCTCTCTTTTAAAAATGTCTCAGTGTAGGAAATGTAGTATTTACATTAAGCAGAATACACACAGATGGATGGAGACATGGGAGTCTCCATCCAGCATGGGAGTTCTTCCCTCACCTGGCAGTGGAAGATGTACTCAGGTGTATCCTTCTTGTACTTCATGTTCCAGACCAGTGCCACCCCGTCAGGCTCATGAGGAGCATCCTCATTGTTGTTGTATGAGGCCAGGAGCAGCTCTGGGTACTGGGAGGAACATAGCAGCCAATATTAGAAGCAGTGGAGCAAAGCAAGAATCTTTAAAAGGGATTTAAAAATCACAAATGAATCAATACAGACTTTCTTCTTTTCTTAAAAGCTTGGATTTTTCTGTGGGCATCAATGACAAACACCTCATACCTGAGGAGACCAGTCAAGACAGGTGACCACTCGGTTTTTAGTCCAGCGCTCATCTGCAAACTGTCTGTTCAGAACCAGCTTCGCACCTGCCTGCAGGTCACTGAAAAAGACAGAGAAAAATGAGCACTTACACCACCTATCCATCTGTCCATCACCTTTTCTCTAGTAACAGCATTTACACTAAGGTTTGTTAATTTGCCTCACCCCTCCTTATCCTCCAGATCTCTGCCACTGTAGTCGAAGCAGACGTCCACGTGCTCAGCCAGAGCTCTCTCAACAATTCTGCTGCCTCGCTCGAAAAACGACAAGAACTCTTCGGAATGCAGGACCTGCAGCTTCTCTTCTTCAGTCAGCTCCTTGGGAGTTTCTATACAAAGATGATTCAGTATTCAAAGAAGAAAAAACGTTAAAAAAAAGATCTTCACTTTTGTTATGATACTGCAACGAATTTAGTGGATAAAAAAAGAACTCAAAAGTTGGATAATGTTAGTTGAAACCACTTGTTTCCAGTAATCAGCTTCATTAAAAAGCATTTCCTGTTATTGTTATTTACATTTTACAAACTGAAGTCCTTACCCTCATCCTGCTGTTCACCCTGTTCATCTTTCTCTTCATTGTTGTCGTCTACTGGAGGAGGAGCAGTTGTCTCCTCATCCTCTTCCTCATCTGGAAAACACACACCCACACACTTCATTTCATTTTGTTTTCACAAAAAAGGTTGGAGAAAAGGTCAAGTTGGGTTGTGTCTCGGTTTTTTTTACCTGCTTTTTGATCAGCGTGTGACAAAGCTTCAGTGGGTGTCTGCGTCTCTTTGCAGTAAGACACCATTTCCTTCGGGACAAAGTCCACCTGGGTCAATTTGGACATGCCCAGCCTCACAGCTCCACGTCTGCACATACACACAAACACACACACACACATAAAACCACAGTGGACATAAGCTAACACATACACAGGAGTGTGATAGAGTGGAACTGAGTGCAACGTTTACATGAAGTAAGTCAAGTAACAGAAATAGTGATGCACAGAGATAATATTAACACATTTGGACAAATCTAAGATGAAACCACAAAAACTGACTAAGGCTGGAACACAAGCTAAAGGAGAGAGGAGGAGCAGTACCCCATCAGCTCAGAGTCGGAGTGCAGTTGCAGAGTAGAGGGGTCAGGATCCCAATGCAATGTCCTTATACAGCCAAACCACCACATGGTATTAATAAGAAGAAAGACGGGACAGAGAAAAAGGAGGAGGAAAACAAGGGGATGAAACCAAATGCAGAGAACGGGCAAAAGGTGAGCCACATAAGAAATGTGAGAGATTGGAAAGACAGAAGAGAGGAAGAGAAAGGAGGACAGGGAGAGAAGAAGTAGAACGGAGTGCATGTTAATAAAGACACATCAGCGTGCTGGTGAAAAGGCAAAGAGGAGACACGTCAGAATTCATCAAGTGTATTTACAATGTTAACACACACACTTAGCATGCAAGTAAGATTCTAAATCACAGAAAAAAAAGAGCTAAAACGACCCGTCCATAGCGCTCTCTGTCACAAACACACAAACCTTGGTCCTGCGTTTCCGTCCCCAGAATCTTGGCTTCCTGCGTCACTGCCCACTGATTTGTTGGAGGGAGACATGGGGGCAGGGACTAGGTAGTGAAACAGACATGTATCTTCTGTTACTACCCTCAGGGGCTCAGCTGTGAGTGCGTGTGTGTTTGTGAGTGTGTGAGTCGATGGAAGGGTGGGTGAGTGAGTGAGTGAGGGAGGGAGTGAGGTATGAAAAGAGTGTGTGGACGAGTGAGTGAGTGAATGAGGTTGCATGCAGTAAGGAGGACAAAACACAAAAAGGACAGAAAAAGGGGAGAGAAGAGAGAATGAAAATAAATGGCAGGCCGATTGTAGGTGTCATGCACAAAAACAGTTGTGAAGCATGTTGAGATATGTTGGGAAGACAAGGGGGAGAGAGCAGAGTGGATGTAATCAAGCCAGACCACAAAGTTAGAGGTGACATTTATAAACGCTGCAACTCCATCAAGCACACAACCAGAAAATGATGGGAGATAAGTGGGGTGAGGGACAAAAATAGAGGCAGGCTGGCAGTGTGTGTGTGTGTGTTTGTGTGTGTGTTTACCATGGGGTATGTCAGGAGTGATGCCAACACTCTGCAGGAGCGCCTCCGCCTCCCTCCTCTTCCTCTCCAGGTCAGAGTCTTCATGGCTGCCCGAGGAACCTCCTCCCGCCTCCGCTCCACGCTTTGCATCTCCCTACAGAGAACAGAACGTAGTTAACCTCACCCCGGCATGAAAACACATCAGACATTCCACCGTAACTTGAACACTGTCAAGCTGAAATCAATTAAAAGGAGTTGAAATGAAACATACATCCTTCTTTTTCTTCTCCTCTTCTTTTCTCTTTTTCTCCTCTCGAATCTGGGCGATCCGTTGTTTCTTCCTCTCCAGCTCAGCCTTCAGCTCACTCTTGTCGGACATACTGCAGGAGAATTAAAACGAACCGGTGAAAAACACTTAAAGCTAGCTAACCTAAAAACCATCCTCTGGAAAAAATATTTTTAAAGTTTTATTTAGTGCGAAAATTAATAAAAAATAAGTAATACATAAATTCTGAGGGAACGTGAAGGAGAATTGCCTAAAAACTCTCCAGGGGGTTGAAAAGTGACATTGTACAAGCTGAAAACTACAGGAAATAGGTAAACAACTTTTATTATGCCAGTTATCTGTCTCAATAGCTACATTTAACACACAGTAAAAACAGTGTTACACAAGGCATTAGCTATAGTTTATCCCATAAAACCAGATCCATTAAATAATTATACTAACTTCCACGCACGTGAAAAACACATCACTAATTCATGCAAGTGTTCACAGAGACATTAGCAGAATAGGAACACACACTCACGATTTGGACAACAAGGACAACACACTATACACACATTATATATATATTTATAGGACAAAGAAAAACAATGATTGGACCAATCTTTTATAGACAGTCCACATGGAAATTATTGGTTGGACAGAGGGAGGAATTGAATTCAATAACGTTAATAATTTGAACTTTTCCCTATTTAAAAAGGCATTTTATATTAGTATAGTCTTAATCTATTTGTTGCTGGTTCATCTGAAACAACTAAAAAACTAGAGTGAAAAACTAAATGCACTGTTAACCAATGGCAGAGATTTGTTCATTTATTTCGACCTGCTTTATTTCACAGCAGCTGCATGATGCATCAACATGAACAAACAGCCACAGAAAAGGTCATTTGGACAGGAAAGCTGTGCTCCTATTATTTCCAGTGTGCAGACTTCACATAAGAGAGATGAGAGCAACACACCCTGCAGCAGCCTGGGGCCGGTCACACTGGAAACATGTGAACCATAAACCAGCTGTTCACAACAATGATTCTCTTTATCTGCTTTATCAGGGCCTTGAACCACTGAGCTGGTGTATTAGTTCAAAAACATCCATGCTGAACGAAGATGAATGTCTAAATGATGCTTTTATCCTAAATTATATCCACTTTAGATCGTTGTATTGACTCATGCCTTTATATTACAAGTCAGAGGTCACAGAGTTAGTAAGGATGGTGTAGACATGACAACGGATACACACTGGTTATATTCATGTCCTGTCTGGGTGGCGAGTGTCCACAACACTGAGACAACTGAGACGCTCCACATCTCCAGCCCCACTGTTAGAACTGTAGGACAACACAGAAAGGAGCACATCACATTCCCTCTGTTGGCTCTACGTCGGCTTTATGTTGTCATTTGTCTAGGATCTGTCAAACGTTGCTTATAAATTAAAGACTCCACTGTCGGCTAGATGCTAAGCTGGCTAGCTGTGTTAGCATGCTAATCTCCATGGCAGGAGGAGGCCCGTCTCCTACAATGAGCGGATGTAACGGAAACATCGGAGAGCAACGCCCGAGTTTTTCTGTCCCGCCGTCCCCGGGTATGTCTGAAGGCCACGCGGCTGTGGAGGTGAGGTGGACGGGTAAATACCTGGTGCCGGGTGCCGGGTGTCGGACGGAGGAGGACGAGAGAACGACAGCTTCTCGAGCGACAGGGATGATGGAGGTGAACAGTGATGATGCTGGAAGAGAGGGAGCCGTGGCAGTGCTCTTCTTCAGCGCTCAGCCGGAACACCAGCAGGAGTATTACCGACCTCTGGCGGCATAAACTGGAACCTACATAGAGGCGTTATATTTTACTGCACTGTGCTCATTATTCATATATTTTTTATAAAAATGTAACATCCTCCTATAGTCTGAATCATAGTGTTGCACTGTTTAGCATATACAATTATATCACAGCTTTTTCCCTACTGTATACACGATCAAGTTAATTAATTTAAATTAAAAAAATTATATAATTTGTTTGTATTATTTTTGTATTTTTTAAAATGTACATATAGTGTAAGATATTGTAGAATTAATGGGTGGTTGAAGTCCTGCCAATTTTAGGGGTTCACTGCCGGCATGCAGAGGGGAAAAGGGTGGGGATCTAACCCCCAACCTTCTTGTTGGAGAACGACCACTGTCTCTCTGTCCCCCTCTGGATGTCCTCGATCAAGTTTAGCTTCTTAGGTTGCCTTCCACTTCATGCACAGACCAGGTGAGGCCTCACTACTGCACGAATCTACAACAACAAATCCCTGGATCTTTGCTGCTTAATTTTCAAGCAGTCTGCTGCTGCTTGTTTCCATGTGATGTCCTGAGGCTGCCCCCTGCTGGCTGCTGGGTTCCTCTGCTGCTCTTGCTTGATTTGTTCAGCTTGTGATTAACTAAAATTGTCCATAAAAGAAAATCATATTATCTTTCTTACATTTGATGTACAACCAGCAATCAGTGCACGACAAAAATAAACCAATATATATACACTGTAATCATAAACTTCTGATTTTATTGACTTTATGACACTGCATCCTATTTGTATTGTATGTGTGTCCATTATTATTATTATTATTATTTGTATTATTATTATTATCATTATTATTATTATTATTATTATTATTATCTTATTATTATTAATAGGAGTGCGTATCATATTGTCCCGTAGTTAAGTCAAAACTATCTGAGCTGTCAAATAAAAAAAATGGTAGCAGGCAAAGAGATACATTTCTTATTTCAAACCCCTGCAATGACAAATTAAATATAAAATCACACTTGTTTTTTGTCAATAATTTTTTATTGTTTTTTTGTCTTTATCCCACACAACTTTTTATGTGTATCACAATATGAGCACTCATTCACACATACTGTACAGGTGTAGTGTAGAAAACCATGAGGAAAAGGCTGTGTTTTCATGTCTGCCTTGTTAGACATGATGATTGCATGAGTTTTACTTTTAGTTTGTGGATTTGCTCACAGTCCTGTCATGATTCATTTATTCATGATTTCTTAAGCACTGTGTTTTTTACTCTTCTGGAGCTGGGTTGGCATACTTAAAGGGGTCATAAAGGTCACGTTTGAAATCATAAGGGTCAAAGTGAGGTTCAGGGTTTTCCTCTATGATTGGCGCTGCAGGGGCACTCTCTTCAGCTTTTGCTTCTTCCTCTATCACCACTTTCTCCTCAGCTGGTGCCTCTGGTGCAGATGTTTCCTGGATAGGGCGGGGAGGGTGGTCAACGAGGCAGTCAGGATCCCAGTAAGGGTCGCAGTCATACTCCATACCTTTGGCAGCGATAACAGGAGGTGGAGGAAGAGAGGGAGGCGGGGCAGACTTTTGGGGAGCAGGGGGAGGTGGGGCAGCCTTTTTGGGAGCAGGGGGAGGTGGGGGAGGAGCTGCAGCCTTAATCTCCTCCTCGGTTTTGGGCCTGCAGGCCGGGTTGCGTCGTGGGTCACACAGCACTGGAACAGCCCCCGTAGGCAGGTAGACGATCTGAGGTTTGCACAGCGGGTCTCTGGGGTTGCACAGGTAGATCCTCTGAGCGTTCTCCAGGGGGTCTGGGGTTGGAGCAGGGGTGGTGGGAGGTGGAGGAGGAGGAGGCAGGGTAGTTGTAGTTGGTGCAGCGGTAGTCGTCTGAACACCTAACATGTTTTGGTAACTGGAGGCGTCTGGGCCGTAGGTCAACTCCAAGTGACGCATCTGCTGGTACAGTATCCTGATCCTGTCAATCTCATAGATCTGAGAGAGAAAAAGAATGAGCTCAGAGAGGACACAGAACATTTTGAGCTGAATAGATCCACATTTGTGCACGTAAATATTTCCACTCATTCTCATCTTACGCCCTCGATGTGTCCAATGCTGTTGTAGAAGCGGTAGTAGGACTGAAAGTCAGGAGTCCCTCTGTGCCACTTTGGGTCGACATTCCTCTTTGGTCGAGAATTAGTCAAGAAATCATGAGCCTGAGCTGAGTCAATGTTCACTGGGTTCAATGTGGAAGAACATGGAAACAGGAATTATAAAGAAACACATGCCAATATCACTTGAAATACAATTTGAGAAGCATTCTGTTTTAAATTACTGAGAATTAGTAGGTATAATATATATTTTATTAAATATAATGATATATGGAAAATGTAAAGTAACATATGAACTTTGCTTATGGCATGTAACTTTGAAATAGTTAGTTAGTAAATGTACCTTAAAACGAGAATGTTTAAAAATTGCTGCACTTTAACTTACTGTGATATTTCACAAGAAATCTCAGCCTTTAAACAATAATTTAGATAGAGATTTTAATAAGTAGCACATGTTGTACCGTTTATTTTTTGTTTATACTTTGAATCTAACCAGATTACAATCTGCATTAACATGAAAGATCAAATACCTCCAGGATTCTTTAATTTCATAAGAGATGTTGCTTCTAGCAAACCTGGAGAGAAGCAGAGAAAATCTTAGACACACATACAGAAAATATACTTGAGTACTTTACATTATATATAAAGCATGAAAGTATATGGCCAAGATTGTAAAGACTTTCGACTCAAGACCTTGAATCCAGCATTAAGTTATTGTCCCAGAGCTGTAACTCTTAAATTCAACTAAAATGAAAAAAAAATTAATGCATTTTACAAACCTGACATAAACAGCAGACAGCATATCGCCCTCAACAGGAACTCGTCAAACATCATCCTTGATGTCTGAAATAACAATATTAAGCAAAACCCCAATTATTGCAATTTGCCTGATATGGCCACTATTATTCACAAAAGAATATGAGATGACACAGCACATAACAAAAGGGTACAACAATATGCAGGAACACTCAAACGTGTCACATCACACGATAATTACAACCAGATGTAGTTCATCTGCCTTCAAGGAAAAAGATACCAGGATAACAAAAAATTACCCAACAGGAATAGTCCTATAAAATCCCAGTAGGTTCTTAAAGTGTATGTGTGCTACTTTATGATCGTGATAGATAGATAGATAGATAGATAGATTACTTTATTCATCATTACTTTATTCATCCCCGAAGGGAAATTAAGTAATGATGTATTTCCCTGTGAAGTTACTACAGCTCTTTGCAATTTGATCAGTTATATAACTCTCTGATATCAATTTGCACAATGGCAGACAATCATGGTGCAGAGAACGGTACAAACATGGTGCAAATAAGAAATGTAAATATTTGAAAAGCTCTGCTTTAAACCTGACACGACTACTGCAGAAAAGAAAAACATGGTTTAACTGAGCGTGCTTACCTGGTGTTGCATCTCCCCCGTCCTGGACTAATGTGCTGCACAACATATGTGTTCATAAATACTGCTGATAACCCCGAGGCGTTTCCATTGGCCACTGACCTGCTGGCAGGCCTGACTCCACCTCTTGTGCATTTTCTGTATAGACGTGGAAGAGCTCATTAGCAGGTTGAGCATGGACCAGCAGTAAAAGGTGAACTTCAAACAAAATGTGAAACCTTGTAAAGTCACAGGAAACAACCCAGTGACAGCAAGGCACCCACTGGGTGCGCAGACAGTCCAGTGACTTACATGTACCATAGGGATTATAATCCTGGGTGAAGCCAAGAGTGAAGGCAGAATTCATACATGCATCTTTCCAAAATCTATATCTGCAAAACATTGATTCCTCAATCTGTTTTATGCTCCACATTTGAAAAATATGGTGACATGCATCATATTACTGTAGAGTGATTCTTAACAAAACATGCCTGGCAGGTAAAAATTAACCCTTCGTGCCCAAAACAGCTGGATATGTCCTTTTAACTTTGGTCCTGGCCAGCCAAGAAATAGAGGGGGAGTTGAGTCAACTGCTGTTTCAGTCCCCAGGAAATATGCAGGAGTTATGGGCCTGCTTGTCCCAACACCAAGAATCTGTAACACAGACCTGGGAAATGTTGTTCAGACACTTCAAGACATATTTCTCGATCTTTGGATACCAAAGTAGACACATATGTTCGTTTTAAATTAAAATCTGGTTAAAAGTTTAAGTACAAATTTGAAAAAAAATATAAAAACATTGGGGAACAGATAAAACAAATAAACTGGGATCCTTCAGGTAGCTGTGAAATAGCAGTGTAACCCATACGATTCTAAAGGGGGATGTGCATGTTGGTTGACCCACTCACTAACACATATTTCATTACCAGCAGTCCCCCCATGTGCAGAGGTTTGAGGCCTCTGCAGCGGCTGCAGGCTCAGATTTGATCCAGCCCTTTACTGCATGTCTTCAAAAGAGTTCTAAAAAAGAAATATGAAGTAAGAACAAGCAATTCATATCCTCTGGCTAAACTTTGGACAAATTCTAACCATGGCTCAGTCAGGTAATTTATCAGTTATTTATCTGATTGTACGTGGTTCATTGCATTCTACGGTCGTATTTTTGACCCATTTGGACTTTCTCGCTTTCCATCTTGCTCAGTGACTGTCCACCCATCAGCTGTTTGACATTTCAACAGGGAAGCAAATTCTATCCTTCAAACCAGCAGGTGAGGCCGCGATCAAAGAGCACAAGAAGGAGCCAGGGAGTCTGAAGGAGACCTGCCAGGTGGCTAATGGTGAACATCGTTCTGTAATTGCTCTGTGCACATGACAAAAATGGAAGGGTAAGGGCACCCATTACTCTTAAATGATATACATTTATTTCACCTGTATACTGGGACAAACAGCTGCAGTAAAACTCAACTATTTTCAGTGAGTGTAAGTGGGAGAAAAAAAACTTTATTTTCCATTTTTGCCATGCAGCAGATAAACTTTCTGAATGGATGAAAGATCATGCTACTATATCTTTAGAAAACAAAAAACAACACATATTAAATAGTGTTTATCATGTTAAACGAGATTGTAAATTATATCTCTATTGTTTTGTGATGGAATAAGTAAAATAAGACCATTTGTACCCAGCTATTGCTTAAACTATGTCACAACACTTTTTAAGTGGCTTAAATGCTTACTTGTGGTGTGAAATCTCTCCTGAGCGACATTACACACCTCGTTATTATTTGAATGCTCTTTTTATGTATGTATGTTGGAGACCATGTCGTGGTTGCATTACTGTGGCGTACGGCTTTCGTTGCACAACTTTAACACGTCACCTTCAGGGTATCAATTATCATAACATGTGCCCCTCTGATCTTCAAGTCAAATTACACCTTGTCATGAAGCTCTCTGCAGGAAACAAGGGGTTCAGCTCCAGAGAAATGTCTTCAGGTCATTCCAAAGCAAGTAGGTTTGTGACAAGTCAAGAAGTCCGGGGTGAGAAAAGGGAGTGGTGAAATGTAAAAAAATAATAATGAATGGTTGACATTTACTTAAGAACTAGATGTAAGAAATATCGTATGCATGTTTCCATTTCATTCATCTACTCCAATCGATTTACTAACGATGCTTCTGTAGTTAACTAAATTAAGATTTTGATTTTACTCCTCCCACCTCTGGGAAATGTCCATGCAGCGAATAACACAAATAGATGTGAAATTTGTGAGCTCAAGAAAAGATTTGATAAGATATGATAAGATAAGAAAGACCTTTATTGATCCACACACCAGGGAAATACAGTTGTTCCACCAGCAGGCAGGTCAGGATGTAAAAAAGGTCCATAGAATAACATTTTTAGAGCTGCTTTGTTTAGATAATGTTATAAAGTAAAGTGCAGGGGCATAGGATGATTGCACAAGCAAGTAGAAAACCAGTTGGTACATAAATTATGATGTGCAGAAGTGCAAAAGGTTATTTTCTGTTAGAAATAGTGCAAGTAGAGTAGAATAGTGTGAGTAGAGAGGTGATAAGATTAACAAAAACAGTGCAGTATTTTATTTTTTCATTTTGGATGGTGTTGTAGAGTCTGGCATCAGAGGAAATAACTGTGATTTAAAAAAGTGATATGTGAAGAAGAATGAATGGACGGCCAAAGTAGGTAAATGTACTAAATGCAAAATAAACACCAGTAAGAATAATGTTATAAAACTCAGGCCATCTTGTGGAGGCTTCCCTGCTGCCGCTTGCAGTACCTCCACTAGGTGGCAGCACAATAAAACAGCGGAAGTGCTGCCGTGGCTGTCGTGTCGTCATTTCCCTTAAGGATGTCGAAGTTTTGTAGTTCCTGTGCAGTTGACCTGTCAGCGTTGTAGTACAAGCTGTCACTGCCGCTAATTTATTTGTCCTTCTGGAGGTTACAGTCTCCCAGCGGCTGCGACACCACGGCTTCTCACGCTCAGGACTGTTTGTTCTCACTGTCGCTGCTGCTGTCAGCTAATCGGCGACCTAACAGCTAAAGTTAGCTAACTAGCCCACCAACTTGACAGCTAGCTGGCTGGCTAGCTAGCGCTCGACGGTAGCTAGCTGCGTTAGCTATCCAGGCTGCTGCTCGTAGGAGGGGAGGAACCCGCCCACTCCTGCTACACTAACAGCCATTCCGGACAAAAGAGTGAACGGTAAGTGAAATACAAACCGAAAGCAACGAGCTAACGTTCCATAGCTTTACTTTACGGGATGGTTCGCATCATGGTTCCAGGGGTTCAGTGTGCAGTTACTCAGGGGTTTGACAGTGGAGCTGCGGTGTCACCAGTTCAACTCCTCGGTCATCTGCTTCACTCTCTGGGTTAACTTCACTGTCATGAGTCCAGCTGGGGGGGCAGTGTGCGGACTCAAGCTAACCTTTGGCGTATTTCTGTCTGTTTGTGACGCCATATGTTAAAATAAGCGATAAAACCGATGTAGGGAACATTGTGTGACATGCAGATGAAGCCTGTGGTGCTCAAAGTTGGGCTCAGGAACCAATAGGAGGCCGGGAGAGGATCCCAGTAAACGAAATGTACCTACTGATTTCTCTACCTGAACATTTCTGTAAGATCAATCACAGGAGACCACACTGACTTATGTAGAGACCTCCATAGTTATACACCAAACAACAGTATTCAACACTAATAATAAGTATGGTGAATAAAAGTATGTTAGCATTCTGCTATACACATCAAGCACACAAATACTGTAGTAGACAGTAATGGACTGCACATAGGGAGCACTGGAGCATTTCCCGGTGGCCTGATGGTAGTTCTGGTCTGACTAGGGTCGGACTGTGACAATAAGTCAGGCTGGGAATTTGCTAAGAACCAGGCACAGCATGGAGCTGTGGCAGACACCTGGGGAACCTGAACTGATCCACTGGCCCAGCCACAGAGCTCACAGCCCGGGCAGAGCCAAGCCAGAGAGTACAGAGCAACAAGCTTCTTCTTCTGTGTTCGGTTTGTTGGCAGGTGGCACCAACATCAATGTGCAATACCACCATCTTCATCTTCTTATTCAAACTTCTCCAGAATGCGCCACCTAACAGTTGCTAAGCAACATCCAATCAACATTCAAAATTATTACATATTGCTCTAATCTTTAATAAATGTTTTTAAATAATTATAGACCTGCCTGCCTTCTCATGAACAGTGTCTCTGAGGCTTCTCAATCACTCCCTCAACCACTTACTCACACACACTACAGTAAAGTAACCCAGGAAGTAATGCACAGCTCTGCTGGCCCAGCCAGAGTGCACACAGCCCGGCCCCAGCACCACCAAGCCAAACTGGTAGTTGTCTCATTAAATGGGTTCACATGTTCTGTCATGAATCTCTGTTGGAAAGCATCTGGTTAAACAGGACCTGGCACTGTCCTTTTGTTTTTTTCTTATTATAGCAGCAGATTCAAGTATGACAACATGTAATCCTCGTGTAAATCCCCTCTGTCAGTGTTTAGTGGGAGCCCTGCCCGGCTTCTCACTCAGCTGCTGCAGAGAGAAGGAAGCGGCCAGGTGCTTGTGCAAGCGTTTGGATTTGTGGGATCAAATAGCTTGCACCACCAGCGACATGTAGTGCCACGTCAGTCACTGATTATACTTAGTCACCACAGACACAGCATTAGTGGTCCTCAGAATTAAATGCATGTTAAATTTAAATAAGGAAGTAATGACCCCTCCCTTTAATGACCTGTGGCTTGATGGAATGTGTGGAATGGGTCAGAACTTAACACCCATAACACAGACTCCCTCTGTAATGGGACCTCAGCACTACTTTCTATTGTCTCTCTCATTTGACAGATATGTATGGAGTCACATTGTCATAGTAGACAGGGATCTTAAAAGGTGTTTCAAACTCTGTTTAGGGAATGTGGTGTTAATTCCAGTCCTGTTTTGAAAGGATACACAGGACAATTTCAGGCTCGCACTAATCACTGAACTTAGACATCTTGGTTTATTTCGTCAGTTAATTGACGAAAAAAATCCATATTTCGGTCTTTTGATTTATCATTTAAGCAATTTGAGTTAATACATTGTGGCAGACGTCTCCCCTGAAGGCTGTGTGTTTTTGTTTATGTTCATTGTTCTGCCACTGCTGGCCGTGAACAAGGTTAACACACTGATAACCTACGACTAGCAGACATTACTGGACATTGGCAGGTAACATTTCAAACAGAAGGAACCTGCTTTAATCCAAAATTGGATCGTCCGACAGCAACGCTGGACTGCACCGCAGAGACGCGCACTGCCACCAGGGGAGACAGGGTGACCACTGGGCCGGGGAAGCAAGGAGGCACGCTAGGCTAAAGCCCGGACTAACCGACCAACACTGCCCAGACTGCTGCTCTATAAAATGCCTTGACTGGAGAACAAGATGGAGGAACTGGTTTGATCATGCTGTGTTCGAGCCAGGCTACAAACACATCATGAAACCATGGACTGCTGTGCTTTGCTATTCAAGGAGACTTGGCTGTCATCCAACTGCCCGACTCCACGTTACAGCTGCAGACCCACTCCATCTACAGAGGTGGCTGCACAGCTGACTCCGGTAAGACCAAGGCTCAGCAGATGTGGAAATGTTAATGCTGAAGTGCCGGCCCTTCTATTCACCACGTGAATTCAGCGATGCTTTCCTGGTGTGTGTTTACATTCGCCAGCCCGCCAACTCAGCAGCAGCTCTCACACTGCTCCATGACGCCACCAGCATGCAGGAAACTGCACACCTTGATGCAGCATCCCGAAACACGGGATGTTTTAACCACTGTAACCTACTGGTCTGCCTAAATACTACCAGCATGTCAAGATACCGACAAGGGGGGAAAACATACTGGATCAAGTCTATAGCAATATACGTGATGCCTACAAAGCCTCACCCAGACCCCATTTTGGATTATCAGATCACATCTCTTTATTCCTGTATCCAGCCTACAGACAGCGCCTCAAACAAGCCGTGAAGAGGAATCCAGGCTGGCAAAATACAGACTTCGGAAGAGCATCATCAGGCCATAAGACTGTACCGACTAAAGCTGGAAGGTTTCTACTCTGCAGCTGACGCCAGGCAGATGTGACAGAGCCTAAAACCCATCACAGACTATGTTGGCACTAATTTAGGAATAACAAACTATAACACCTCCTTACCGGATGAGCTGAACACATTCTACACCCGCTTCGAACAAGCCCATCAGCCACATGAGTCCTTAGATTATGGAACACACAACCCACTGCTCCCTGTGTCAGCAGCTGACAAAGGCAGAACCCTGAGGAAAACCAACAACCGCAAGGCCATGGGCAGTAACCTGCTTGAATGGTTGATTACAGACCAGTTGCACTTCCACTTCCTCCATTATTATAAAGTGGTTTGAGCGGGTCATACTGGGTCGCATCAAATCCATCATTCCCTCCACACTGGACCTCCTGCAGTTTGCATACCGGTCCAACAGATCTAGGACACCCTACATCAGAATGCTTTTCATTGACTACAGCTCAGCATTCAACACAGTCATCCCTGCTAAACTAACAAAGAAAGTGTTCAGCCTAGGACTGAACCCACAAATCTGCGACTGGATCTCAGACTTTCGGTCGACCACAATCTGTCAGGATGGCAACATCACTTCAAGGACATTATTCATGACAACTGGTACTCCTCAAGGATGTGTACTCAGTCCCATACTATACACACATACAACTGTGCAGCCTCACATCAAAACACCACAATCCTGAAATGTTTGCGATGACACAACAGTCCTTGGTCTCATCAGAGGACCTGGTGCTGTGGTGTCAAGACAATAACCTGTCGCTCAATTTCAGTGTCCACATCAGTACGGACTTCACCTTGACCCACTCAATGACGTTACAATACACTTATGCTATGAATCATTGATGGTAAAGCGTCTTCTTTCTTTGTTCAGTCAATGTGCATCACCACTCCCCCCTGGCTGGAGTGTGAATCACTGCAATCCAGTTCATATTCAATTCTTTTTTCCAATCCTGTCTCTTTCCAATTTCTAACAAGGGTTAGAAAACAAGAAACTAAGGTTGGGTTCCGTTCACATTTGCAACGATAGCGGCTACTATAAAATAAGTTTGTATATCTTAGTTAACTTTCCAATAGTGGGGCCAAGTGGTAGGGATGAATTTGGAGAGGCCAATAAAGTGTTGTGTAGGCCCCATTCAAAGAATAATTAAGTGGAATAAGGGATGGATTTTGGGGTTGCCAGTTTGCAGCAATGTCTGATGAAAAGAAGGCACCAATGATAGCAAAATTAACTTACTTTACTTCATATTTCTTTTATGTTTTTTTACTGAGCTGAGGCACATACTGTTATCTTTTTGTTACTGGCTCAATGCTGACTCAGGATGTCATATCCAATAACCTCGCACCTTTCTATATATACTTTCCGTCTGTACAGTATACTATGTAATGCATACTGTTATGATGTATCGCAGAGGTCATATCAAGAGGTAAAATATGTTGTATTGGAGATATTCAGTATTTGTATTGTTTTTCTTTGGCTTTTGACCCAGATGGAAGCCGAAGGCTCCAGTGAGATGCTGCTGACCAGGAAGAGAAGAAGAGAGAGTTCCAATGGGGACAAAGATGAGGGCGAGAGGCATGTGAAATACCCCAGATGCACTGTGGTGAGCCAGCTGTCACTAAGCAGCATATCTTCATTGGTTTTGTGTGTGTGCACCAAACAGACATATGTGGGGATGCATACCTTCAATTTAAGCATAGATTTATAGTGAATGTTAAAAGAAGGATACACATTTTAAACATCAAGTTCCACAGCATACATCATTCATATATTACGTTTTTTAGAACACTGAGCAATAGGGATTTTAAATATTTCACATTTGGGTTAATCTCATGTGCTTATACAGATGTAAAGGGACTACATTTCTATCAGGCTGGACACCACAGGTCTCCTTCACCTTTCACACACATTCAAACAGCATTTTGAACAAGCTTCTCTATCACACATCCCGTTCTAACAGTGTTGGCACAGTCGCCAGTTGGAAATTGGACACTTTGAAAATGTATACTGGAGGAGCGGGGGATCGAACCACTGACCTTCTCATTAGTGGTCCTCCTGAGCCACAGCTGCCTAAAATGTCACCAGCTGTTTTATAGCAACAGCGACCTGCTAGTTATTAACATCAGTCTTGTTTAGTCCAGGAAATAATGTTATGTAAACAGAGGGAATCAGTCAGGTGTAAAGCAATGATTTCTGTGTGACGCAGTAAAAACTCAAAGCCTTTCATTCTGTTGGTTCCGGGTCTTTTAGGGACTGAAGCACCCTGCACCTTTCGCAGATGAGCTGGAGCCAGCTGATAAACCCTATCAGAGGGTCAACATGGAGACGGCCAAGAGGGGGACACCACGTGAGTCTGGTTCTCTCTTTAACCTCATGGCTCTCGACCTCATTGCTCTTTTCTTATTCCCGTATTTCCTCGTATTTCTAATACACATTCTCCTTTTGTTTTTCTACCAATATTAGGACGATTCCTCTCAGTCTTCAGTACAGTCACACGCTTACAGTCTTGGCTTCACTTGTAATCGTTGGTCTCTCTCTTGTCTTGTCTCTCTCCGTCCAGCTGACAGACCAGTGCGGGTGTATGCAGATGGCATCTTTGACGTTTTCCACTCGGGTCACGCCAGAGCTCTCATGCAGGCTAAATGCCTCTTCCCAAATACACACCTCATCGTTGGAGGTAACTATGACTCGTCTATGTGTGTGTCTGTGTGTGTTTGTGTCCATATTTCACTTCTATCAGCTGCTTCTTTCATAAGTGTGAAACTGTACACACTGAAACACTATCGAGATAACATTACCGGAGTGATGAATTTAGACAAACCATCACGTTAGAATACAGAGAGATAAGGAAAGATAACTGTGGTACTTGCTAGATGTTCTTAAGTTTATCATCTTCAGCTTATAAGTTGTAATGTTCAGTGTCCATTGTTTATCTTTCCTTTCATCACTCAATGAGTGTGTTTGTGTGAACCAGATCATGCTTTGATGTTTTTCTTTTCGTTCCGTGGAGTATGTTCTGTAAATATTAACCTCTTTAAATATCTCTGACTGTCCACAGTGTGCAGTGATGACCTGACCCACACATACAAGGGCTTCACAGTGATGAATGAGGATGAGCGCTATGATGCCATCAGACACTGCCGCTACGTGGACGAGGTGGTGAGAAACGCCCCCTGGACGCTGACGCCAGAGTTCCTCACAAAACATCGCGTGAGTGGATTAAATCTTTAAATACATAATCAGACAGTTCAGAATCTTTAGGTGAGAAACCAGCAACAACATGTTTGCACTCAAATAACTACTTAAGAATCCACTGTGTTGATGTCTGTTTTATTGACCTCTCCAGATTGACTTTGTTGCCCATGACGACATCCCATACTCCTCAGCGGGCAGTGATGACGTGTACAGGCACATTAAAGAAGCTGGTGAGTGTCATAGTAACCATAAGGTTGTGTGGTTACAAATAATTACACAATACAGCTCTGTGTTTACAACTCTTGAACATTTGAGACTGGATGGCATGGATTTGGATTTAAATAAGGTTTTCTTCTTAAACAGAAATTTTCAACTCAACTGCTTGGAAAGTTCCCGGATTTGACAAGAGAATATATAACTTATTTAAAAAAAAATCTATTCATACACCATAGAGACCCTTAGGATAAAAGCAGTTTCGTTAAACATAGTATTCATAGTCTACACTGACCTGAGCTGCATTTGATACCAGGAAATAGATACTAGATAACATGTTCCTCCTTTATCTGTCTGTTCACATTCTTTCTCTGTGAGATCCTTTGTGGCTCCAGTCAGAGCGATGCAGGTCTGATATTCATCTTCAAGGATTTCTCTTAACTCAACATTTGTTTGGGATGACGAATACAAGTAAAATATTTCCATGGTGATACTAATCCCAAAGTATCTTAGATAAATAGATAATGACTTTATTTGTATAGCACTTATCTAAACAAGGTTACAAAGTGCTTATAATATAGTATAATGTGCACAAATAATAACACATCTGACCTCCCAAACCCTCTATTTACAAATGGGACAGAGGAAAAAAAAGTCCACCTTCACTAGATAAATTTGATTAATAGAGTCATCTGGAGTCTACTCTGACCTTTGACCCATGTTTCTCAGGTATGTTTGCTCCGACCCAGCGGACAGAGGGCATCTCCACCTCTGACATCATCACACGCATTGTCCGTGACTACGATCTGTACGTGAGACGTAACCTCCAGAGAGGATACACAGCCAAGGAGCTCAACGTCAGCTTCATCAACGTAGGACACGCTCAGCTCTGGTTTAGTGACGGGAACAAAAAGGGTTTTGTCTGCACAATGTGTATTTATGTGTGTGTTGGAAGTGATTCATGGCCTTCGCTGTCCTCACTCTCGACAGGAGAAGAAATACCACCTGCAGGAGCGCGTAGATAAGGTGAAGAAGAAGGTGCGTGATGTGGAGGAGAAGAGCAAGGAGTTTGTGCAGAAGGTGGAGGAGAAGAGCATCGACCTCATCCAGAAATGGGAGGAGAAATCCAGGGAGTTCATCGGCAACTTCCTGCAGATGTTTGGACCTGAGGGAGCTCTGGTGAGGATGCTGCTTTTCTATGATAGTGAATGACCGGCAGCAAATCTGTAGTCACACTGTTGGTTGCCCAGGGAGCTTTTAAGTGTTAAGCTCAGTGACGTATGGTATCTGAATATTTGCCTGAAAGTGTAGCATCTTAAATTAAGTCAAGATTGTAATATAAAGCACATTGCAGTGTTTCCTCTGGGACGTTTGTCTACCAGGGGGAGATACATTACTTGTTGAGACTCTGCTGATCTGCTCTTTACTAATCATTCACACGTAGAGATGATTTTCATAGTAACCTGATTTACCAGGGTTTATTCTGCCACTCTCCCAAAGTCTTCTAATGTTTCACTGATTGGTATTTAACTCGACATGGCTCCGCCTCCACAGAAACACATGCTGAAGGAAGGAAAAGGCCGCATGCTGCAGGCCATCAGCCCCAGGCAGAGCCCCAACAGCAGCCCCACCCGCGAGGAGCGCTCGCCGTCTCCCACCTTCCGTCTCCCCTTCTTCAACAAGACCTCCCCTCCCCCCTCACCTCGGCCCCACCACAGCGGCGCCCGCGGATACCTCATCAGCGAGGACGACGACGAGGACGACGAAAACTGAAACGTCAGCTGTGTGGATCCAGGCCAGAGGGCTACCAGTTAGCTGAGCTGTCGAGTAGCGTGGTGTTCGTCAAGCTCCTGCTTCCATCTTACGTTTTTTTTCATTTTATTTCGATGTTTAGCGTCTCAGTGTCACGTTAACTTTAACAACCAGTTTCTCCACAGCTCTTGTTTTTAACAGCCAATTCTGTCTCTGTGTAACGGTCAGTAAAAGTTCCCACTATCCACTTGAGTTCTTTGAAAATTTGTCTCATTAATCTCAGTCACTTTTGATGTTGATTTTTATTAGACAATGCCATTTAGAATTATCTGCACGTGTCACGCTCTGTGTCACACTCCGTGCACACTTCCATCTCTAACGGTGTTCTTCAGGTTTGCATTGTAGCAGTTTGTTTTTTGTTCTTGTCATGACTTTAGCGGGAGGGGCTCGCGGGGGTTTCGGTCACTTGTTGGAACAGCACATGTTGCCTTGGTGTGCGAGAGGTGACGCTGTTGACTTTATCCTGGAGTAGGTCAGAAAACTGAAGGTTTTAATGATCTGCTCATTCAATGGGGCAGTTTGCTAAGATGAAATCAACCTGGCTTTTTATTAAATACCAGGGGAAACAATCAAACCAGAGCTGAATCTGAGAGTAACGGTGTTAGTCGTCCACTGAACAGCAGGTTTTTTCTGAAGTTTGTCGCCTGCTTTGGGGCTGTGTGCGGCTGTGTGTATGTGCATGTGGTGTTTTTTGCGTACAAGCTCTAAAATAACATTGGCATGTTTGAATTGTCTCCTGTCACCTTTCTCCATGTGTTGACAGTTCTGGGTTCAGCTTGACTTTACGGCATTTAGTAAAAAATTTGCTTACACATTAGTTTTTGTTTTTGTCTGCGGAAGGAAATGGGTCTTTGAAAGAGACGTATCAAACTGGATGCCTTTTTAAATGTGGCAGAAGAGAAATTCTCGTAAGGATGGCACGGAGAACCCCTTGAAATGTTGATGTAGAAACTTATTTTTGTAGATTTCCTCTTTCCTTTCTTTATCCTCTGTACAGATGTGATCTTAATCATCCCCCTTGTAGAAGCACGTTTTCATGCTGAGCCGAGGATCAACGTGAGAAATGCTGGACTTCTCTTTTCTTTCCTGTTTTTAGTTGCAGATCTGGGCCATTGGGGAGTCAGCATTTGATGCCTAGGGAAAGTTCGAGGTTTTAGAGAACAGTCTCTATTTTTAAGAAATCACATCTTGTGTATTTGGGATTATGAGCACAGCAGGTTTCTTCAATGTGTTCCCCTCATTGGTCACAAACACACACACGTATGGATCTGGGGTTTTAGAAACCAGGCACTACGCAGGACTTTAATCGAAAAGAGTCTGTGCTGCAGTCTGTGTCTGTGTGGATGGCCTGGAGTGAGTTTCAAATGTGGGTGAAGGGTTTACGTATCGGTGAAAGTCCAGTTTTTTGTTTTTTTTGTAGCTACCTCCTTCTTCCCTAAACTGATTCTCTTTTCTTTAGATGAGCACAAGGTGTGAACGCTATTTTCCCTTTCTGAACAGAGCCA
The DNA here is from genome assembly GCA_038501795.1 of Pseudopleuronectes americanus. Lineage (NCBI taxonomy): Eukaryota > Metazoa > Chordata > Actinopteri > Pleuronectiformes > Pleuronectidae > Pseudopleuronectes > Pseudopleuronectes americanus. The sequence continues at coordinate 9,893,683 of CM076730.1, read as the reverse complement.
TTGTTACAGCACTGAACCAATGTGACTGGTTAAATATTTGATTTTCAGGCCTCGGTGTGTGTTTGTGTGCGCGCGATTGTGTATTCATCCTGCATCTCCAGTGATCATAAAGCATGTGTTGTCTCCTATATAACCGACAATGAACCATCACAGGTGACCTGAAGATGTAATGCAATACTGTTAAGACGACTCCATTATAAATGTTGACGGATCAATCTGTTCTAGGCTTGGTTTCTCAAAAGCACCTGTGGTTTAAAATCGGTCTTTGCTGCAGCGATAGAAACTGGCTCTATTCTCGTGTGTTGTATGTCCGATTTTAAGATTTGCGGAGGAGGGGGTAACAGTAAAGAATTCCCAGTTATAAATGTTCTACTTTTGGTATTTAAAAGTACTAAACTCGACTAATCTGCTGAGGAAATCCAGCCTAGATTTTGGTGCTAAGCTACTTTTGGGAAGCCTTGCCTTGATTCTTGTGGAATCTGTTCTTTTTAAAAATCAGTGTGAAACTTCTCGGAGCATGTTGTCACGTCGGTGAAAGACTTGAGTGGTGAGTCAGTGACAGCCCCTGCTGCAAAGATTAACAATGTAAATGTTTTAACAGCAAATGTTTTAATCAAGTGTTATTTTACAGTTTTGGGGCTCATTTTGTTTTATGTCCTGGATGTAGAGGAAGCAGACGGGAAAAATGTATTAAAACAATGTTGGCCAAAGCATTTCCTGTCTTTCTCATGACTTTAACATCACTGCTGGGCTTTTATATTTCAATAATCACAATCGGGGACTATATTCCTTGAACTTCTTTTGGTCAGATTTCAGGCTGAAGCCACATCACAACCAATATTACCCAAGATTCATTATGTCTACAGCTCCCGCTCCCCCCCCTCATTTCAAACAATGTCAAGAGGAAACAGTTAGACAATGACATTTAAACAAACTAAAATAACATGAGTCAAATGAAAATAAGGAATGAGAGTGGGGGGGGGTTGGGATTTGGTTACATAGTCAGATTTTATTGGATAGAACGGTCACCAGGGCTACACACACAAAGAAGCAGATAGTGACGAGGCAAACACCAGGGGGAGACCTCACCTCACTGCAAACACACACACATACTTCCAGGGCCTGATTTTTGAATCAAGATAGTGTGACGAAAGTTGATTTTAGTGCTTAAGAAACATGGAGGAAATGGAGTCCTAACAAGGATGAAGGTCGAACTTCTAAACTGTCTGGAATGTTCTTTTATGTTCTGACTTTACTTGCTGGTAAAAAAAAGAAAAAGATATAGTGGAAACGGGAAAGAAATTACATTTAAAAAAAAAGAAAAGATGAACAAAAAAAATCTAAAGAGCTCAGTCATTTTAAATCCTCCTCTTTCCACCAACAAGAGATCCAGAGTGACAGTTCCCAATAAACACAGATCAAACATCAGTCAGTGTGCAGCACGAGGATCAGACGACAGCTCTACCGAGACAGAAGCTCATGTACTGGGACTAGATCGGGATTCATGGTAAACCACAACAGCTACACATCATCATAGCGGGGATTACTCTACGACACGTGGGACTTCTAAAGGAAGTGGATCGTCGAACAATAACACTGAATTAACACAACAGAGCAACCCTGACAGACACCAAGCGGTGCCCCCAGACCTCTCTCCCCCTGGTCCCCCCCTGCCTCACTTGTCTTTTCCTTTTTGGACACCAGTGGGGGTACAGGTTTACTCATCACTACAAGATATATACGATACAATGGTTCACATTTTGCATATATCTGTGCATTATACCATATATATGATGTAAATTCAATCTCCGACACCTAGTTAGGAGGGGCGAGGGAGGTGGGAGGGATGAGAGAAGCTATAAGGAGTTTGAGGGAGGAAGGAAGAGAGGAGACAAAGTAGGAAGAGGAAGAAGAAAACAAATCTTTAACAGGATAGGATGGGGAGTGGTCAGCTCGCTGCACGGCAGGGGTCGACTTCAGCAGCGCGTTTCGTAGATGCCGGAGCGGCCGATGTACCGCACCCATTTGATGACATCGTGGTCACTGTAGTTGAGCTTGGACTCAAACACCTTCAAGTAGCGAACCTTCAGACCAGACGGGGCGAACGGAACCTGTGGAGACAAGAGGAGGGTCAGGGCGTGTCGGGGCATGCTGGGAGATGTAGGCCACACAGGGCTACTGGATGTTGTGGGCGAGACAAATAATGAAGGCAGCTCCGAGCAGGAAGTGTTTGTATGAGGAAACAGTGAGCTCCATAGGATTTGCATGATTGATAGTGGCTGATTGTCTGGTTGTCCACTCTGTGCATAAAGTTAGTTCAAACTAAAGCTCAAATAATATTTAATCAGGCAACCTTTTTTTGTCTAAATTACAATAATTCAAAAAAACTTTCGACATTAGTGTGATGTTTAAAAACTATTCAACGACACTAAATTGGAACTCTTGGAAAGTGAGTGAGAGACGTGTGTGTGTGTATGTGGGAGAGAGAGAGACTAGTCTGTTAATGTGTTCTTACCTCAAAGTTCATAGAGATGGGAGGCCTGGCCCATTTCTTCTTATCGTTGGTGGGCAGCAGCTCGATCTCCGCGCTGATCTGAGACTCTTTCATCCCGGCCATGCGTTTGATCCTACACACACACACACACACAGACACACAAACAACCTTTTTAAATGTGTCGCCAGAAAAAACAAGGACCAAGGGGGAAAAGGTGGGTTACACAAAGAGGACAGTCGGTGTAACAGGGAGGTTTAACAACCAGGTTAAAGAGAAGAGGATGTTAATGTTTAACGCAGCAAAAACAAACGAACAACTCACTTCCACACGATGGCGTTCTCACTGGCCTTGTACTTGGCTTTTCCCTTCATACAGATCACCTGCACTCCACTGGTGTTGAGGGGGGTTGGGATTCGCACCTGGGACATTGACAATAAGCCTTTTAATGTTAAAGCCGCTAAGATTCAGACACATATGTGAATCAAGGGGTTTACAAATGTCAATTTGTCATGTGTGTAAAATATTCTAAAAACCAGGATGTGTGTGCAGCTTTATGGTCGTTTGCATTTATCATCAGCTTAACTGTGGTGAGATCTCACCTCGATCTTCTGAGCCAGCAGCGAGGGTTTGAAGTTGGACTTGATGACCACCTTCACCTCCAGTTTGGTGCGGCCCACCTCCCGCACCAGAGGGATGACCCTGAAGGGCAGGATGATGTCCTTAGTGGTGCGATACCTGCAAGAAAAATGGTTATTTAACACAAGACTTCCTTCGTGTTCACACAAACCTTTCTATGTCATATCTTACAATATTTATTTCATGAGAAATTGGTCCTGGTAAAAACAAAGAACTCTTAATAACATTCTTCTCCCTCATGTCCAGCAACCTCCCGCCCTTTGGTGTGATATTCAAACATCCATCTACTGACCTCATGAGCTCATATTCTCCATCGGGGGGGATGAAGCTGATGCTACGCTCCGAGTCAAACTTGCTGAGCCGCACACACTGGTGGAAGGTGCAGTCGTCGATGGCGATGGACTGCTTCCCACTGCTGGGAGAGCAAACACATGAGAGACACAGGAAATAAAGAGAGTATTAGTCCTCTTCTATATTACTATTCAACTGTTGAAAATTATCATTCTCACATCTCCAAAAGACAAAACTACTACCACTACTATCCCTCAACTATTGTCCATAATCAAAAAAGGAACATCAAACACATGAGGACAGAACTTTTGGTAGCAAGACATGAGCCCTTTTGAGTTTAATGTTAAAAAAGAAAAGAAAAACTATGGGTGAGGTGAGGTAAGGGTTAAAGTCAAGCAGGGAGGTGTGGGGAAACAAAACAAACAAACCATTCTACTAAAAACAGGAAACAACCACCGGGATGATTTGTATATAGTGTGGGAGACAGTGCATGACATGTTCATTTGCTCAAGGGGCTTGGACTAGACAAGTGTGTTGGTACAATGTGCATGTGTGTGTGCGTGTGTATGTTTGTGTTGAGTTGACAAAGGGTGGACACTTGTCAGTACAGTACCTTCCTCCCCCTAAATCACTGATGTACAGCACATAGAAAAGAAAGAGAGGGAAAGAAAGGAGAGATGCATCCAAAGAAAAGGAAAAATAAATTGTAAAGCCAGTGTTGTATTAAAGTAGACAACACTCAAACAGACAGGGGGCTAACACACAAGGTGGTGTCTTACAATTTTAACACAACAATAAAAATGATCTTGTCAGGATATAAAGCAGCAGGTTAAAGACAGAAACTTAAAATGCACATTATATAAATGTATACATGATTTGCAGCCTCAGTTTAAGTATAATTGACTTTCTACTGAAGCTGATTTGTGGTCTCTCACCTCTTCCCTGCGTCATCCGATGCTCCTCCCTTTCCCTGTTTGTCAATGACGATCTTGTCGTTCATGCCAAATTTACACTCAGGCATTCCACTCAGGTAGCTCTTCATCACTACACGGCCCGACACGTGAGCGCTGAGGACCTGGCCTGAGGGGAAACAAGACACGGTCAAATAATAAAAAATTTCTTTGTGTTGTGTGGCTTTTCCCTCTCAACACTCTAAGCTCTGTTTGAAAATGAAATCCTAAGTCTTCTTTGTCAACAATAAGTACGAGTATTGGGGCCGTACAAAAAAAGATCTGATGTGTATAATGACGAGATATTACAAGATACAGGATAACAAATACATTTGTAATTGAGAAGAAAGTCAATTAGCAGCCAAAAAGTCATAATGTAATGAGAAAAAAAAATCATACTATTATCAGAATTAAGTTGTAATTGAATGAAGAATTTATATTCTGAAGGATTGATCTCAACCTTGTGGCGACATCAGCAGGTTGACGCTCTCCAGTACGTCCAGGAAGAGTTCATTGCGGCGATACTTGATGCCCTCGCGCCGCCAGCCGATCTGCCCCGTCACCTGGCTGGTGATCTGAGACTGCTCCTCTTTTGTCTGGGAGACGGGGGGAGAGACCGTGTCACTAATACAAAAGGAGAGGGCTGACGAGACTGACAGAAGAAAGGCGACGATGAAAGGGGATCATCGGCACTACAGTGTGTTGTCTTACCTGGTGCTGATATATGACGGGTCCAAGACGAAGAGCACAGGTTGGGGAGAGAATGAGAGGAAACAGCTAAATGTTAATTCAAATCTAATTTTGGGTCATCACACAATAAGATGCTTCATACATACTTATGAGGTATTGTCTGCTCCCAGTCTGTCATATTTTATATTTGTTGTTCTTGTATACATATTTATTTCCTGCATGATGAAGGATGCACACTCAGGCTACAGGAAATGCTTTGTTTCCACTGTGTTTTATATCATATCCATACAGAGAGAGCCAGTAACTGGGACTAGCTATTATACTACCATTCAAAAAAAGCAATCACCTACTAGTGTCTCGAAAGTGGTTGAATTAAAAAGGTTTCAACTAAACATTCTATTGTTTATAAAAGTAAGATTTATTGCAGGAATTGTGCATTAAACTACCTTTAGTAAGTTGTACCCAATGAACCGGCAGCTGGAGTGTACAATCTATCAGCCTAACTTGTCATTATCATCTGATGGGAGTCTACGTCGGTCTCACTGACCTGTCCCTTAATGCCCTGCTGGGTTATGAAGGTCTTCAGAGCTCCAGTCTCTGAGTTCTGGGGGTAGCCAAAGTCCAGGATCTCTGTGTGAACAAACAGATAACAGTTGGTATTAGATAAGACGGTTAGAGGAGGCACATTAGTCATGCAGCAACGGAAAGAACCCACTCGCACCTAGGGACACATTATATTTGTACTAATTTCAAACATCAACCTGCATGTGACCAATTCATATGTGAGTGCTTGTCTCTTACCGTCCAGCAGCTCGTAGATGAGCACAAAGTTGTTCTTGATGTTCTCTTCGCTGATCTTGCCAAAATAGGCCGTCATGACATCACACATCTTATAAAGGAACTCGAACACCATGGCAGCGTTGACATTCTGCTTGGTGACCGCCGCCAACCAGATGTTGGAGCGCTTGACATGGAAGAAGCTGGTGCGGGCGATGTTGGTCACCGGGGATCGGACCTGCTGCCGGGCGTGAATCACGTTCACACGGAAAGCGTCCACAGCGTTACGCCTGGGATGTGAGGAAGGGGGGAAGGGACAGGGATGGGGGCGAAAAAGAAAAGAGAGGATTTAGATAATTGTTTCAGGTTTTTATCAAACAATTGATGTTGTCTCACACTAACCCACCCTGTGAGATCATGTGAGATCCAGGGCTCTAAATAAATAATCTCTTCAAACCTCAACGACATTTCCACCCATTTCAAGTAATAAGCAATCATCAAAACATTATGTAACGACTGGAAAGGAACACATTGAGCTGCTGCTTTTCGAGGAAGAAAAGGAGGACTGTTGTGTAAATGGTGATAATTACCAGGAGGGAGAGAGAGACGCTCACAGAGCTTACCTTGACACCCAGAAAAAAGAATCATAACTGGCTCTGGACATTCCAGGAACTAAAGATGTTCAACCATGTTTTTAATTCTAATATTTATTTGGTTTTAATTTATTTTCAATAGCAAAGGCCATTTGAATTAGATTTAAATGCAGTTCTACTGAAAACAGGCAGGACGACGTAGCATATTGCAACGATGCTTTGGGAAATCTCAGCCCTGATTACTGTGGATATAGAAATAACAGGGCTTAGTGCAGAGGATACAGCACGTTCTGACAAGAAAACAAAATCCTACTGAGAGACGCCTGAGAACATCTTTTGGTCTAATTCCAGTTACAAGACAATCGAAGCAACTCCATCTACTTCTTAAGATAAATAACTCTGGTACAATTCAGTGCAAGGAAAATGTACCAAGACCTTTTATATTTTATCTTCAAAACTCCATGTAAACTTTTCAAATCGCTCATATTGAAATTGTACTTTTCCCTCTTTTGGTTCCATGAGGAAAAAACGAAGCAGACACAAACAGCCTCCTTTGTTGAGGTTACATGTTGAAAGATGCAAGTTTAGACACTAAAGATGGAGATAACTCAAAGCCTATTAGCACAAAGGTAAAGTACATCAGACCAGGAGGCTGTTGTGATGTCTCCATTACACATAAAGCTAAGCTGTTGGTATGAGCATCATCTACACCAAGCAATCCTAAAACATTTAATACGCCTAAACATTACATAATAAATTAAACATGAAATGGTACTAAACTGAATTGAGCAAAACCCTGTTGACTGAAAGCTCATACAATTAACCTTGAATAATCAAAAACATTTTTGAATTTCTATGTGAAAAATCACAGTAGAAACAAAACATGAGGACTTAATCAGTCATATTCATGCTCAGACTACATGCTTAGGCATTGGGTAGAGTTGTCAGAGAGCAACAGTATCAACTAAGGACTGTAGAAGTGGCTGGTGTCTTTGGCTTTAATTGATTGATTGATTCATTTGTGTATTTCAGTAGCTTGGGGCTTTATTTATCATGACAGGTGACTCATGCTTAGAGGAAGATTCAGCACGTTGACTGTGGCGTCAGTGGGCATGCAGTTTAGGGTTTCGGGGAAGGGGAGGGGGGGTCATTGATCGGTGGCCAAGAGAGGGAGGGGGTCATGCTCGATACACTGGAGCGATTCTTACCTATTCCTACAGGGGGCCAAGATGGACAGATGGAGGAAAATGGTGATACAGAGGATAGAGAGGAAACACGGATGAAGTAACGAAGGGAGGACAGAGACAAAAATGCACGAGACACATTTTCGTGCATCATGTACAAAGACAGAGTGAGTAATATGGTGTTTGTGATGATGCTATCGTTCTAATCGAATGTGCTGAGGGAAGGATTGTAACATTATTTTGCTCCATGTTGTGTTATATTCACTACAGCACATCAGGTGCATATTAATTGATCTATACAGCTCAATAACAACATAATGTACACCTCTGTTTAACTTGTGATGAAAAGCCCTCACTGTGCGCCTACAGCTGTCGACTCAACATAATAGCACATACACTGCACACGTTAGAGCAACATAATGTGCCTGTTTGACTCTGCAATGCTGCAGCAACAGGGAGGATATCCAAAAGCAACCGATACTGGGGATGCAAACGGAAATTACCCCCAATTTGTGTCGATAACATAAAATGCATTGATTTGTATTTCAGCAGAATATTTCTAAGGGTTAAGTGTGTAACAGACCACGATTGATCAGTTTGGACACAGTTTGGAACGCATGTGAATGTGGAATTGTAGAAGCCTTCCATGTCTATTGTCTACACATATGAAGTAACATCAACCTAATTTTTCCGAAGCAGGACCTGAACATAACATTTTTGTTTTTCCACTAAATTGATTCGGTCTGTGGCGGTACGGAGTGTGCACCTGCTTGCCCACATAGTGAGCTCCTACGCACAACAGGGCCCAAGTTAAAAGGTACACAGACTAAAGTAAAGGATAAGTTATTACGTATGAGTAAACTGGACTGAATGCCACTCACGAGTATGCACACAGATTTAGCCGGAAATTAGGTCTGGCTGTCTCCGTGGATGGTTAAAACTTTCTGGACGATAGCAAGACAAAGCAAGCATGAGGCAAATAGTGCTGCAGACAGCTCTAAAAAGAATCAATGGAGAAAAACACCAGCTCATTGATCTCCTATGTTATTATAAGAATATATATTTCTGGGTTCCTTATAAAACTGCTGATCAGAAGAATATTTCTAAACCATGACCTGATCCAAACCAAGAAATTACTGATCTGTTGCACCCTGATACGAGTCTTAAAGAATGGTTGTGGGAAAGCAAAGCACAACACTATCCCAATGTTGCACCTTTCGAAAATGAGAACAAGAAAATCCCCTGTAGTGATAAATGTCCTCATTCAATTCTAGCCTTTTCTTAGTACTTTATGTCTGTGCTGCTCTTAGTACTTATTGTACTCTGACTCAGGAGACAGTGTTTGGGCTCCTGTTAGACAAGGGCGGAGCAATGATTACAATACAGCAACCACAGTTCCATCTTGCTGCCTAGAAACCATACAAAGTTGGAGGAAACTTTTCATGTCATTTACAACAAATAGACTTTTTAATGGGGTCTCTGCGGACACAACTTGTCACATTAAGCAGCTCCGACATTACTCCGACAAGAAAAACAAATCTTTGTAGGTCTGGACAAGAAATTATCTGCAGACCCTGTATTGGTTCTGTGTTAGGACATCCATTTCTAACCCTGTGGCCTCTCCGCACCTTGCCGGACCTCACTGTGTAAATCTAAAAGACGACATGAAAGAACCCTCGTACTCTGACTTCATCCAAACACTGGATGTCACAAAGTCACACTTTACACAAAAAAGAGGCAGGTCGTTGCGTCTGCGCATGGACACCATTAAAGTTAGATTTTTCAGGAAAAAAATGTAATTCTAAAGGAGAGAGGTGGCAGGAGGGCTACTGGTGTCTATTAAACCACTGGTGTTCAGGGAAGGGAAAACAGGGCATTAAGAAACCAGGTCCAGGCACTCAAAAGAGGTTTGAAAAATGGAAAAAGCTTTATATGGGCTTTGAGCTTTAAAATACACCAACGCATATATCTGCTTGTGCCTTCATTAGGGTGTACGGACAGATAGAGACAGAGAGTCATTATTTGCAGTCACTTCATGTGTGCAGGGTTAAAACATGCCACTTCTAGCCGATACGCGTTGGTGTAGTTTTGTATGTCTGTAACATATTAATGTTACAGGTGATTCAGTGTGGATTATCCTTTAACCAGACACATGTCATCTTTTACAACATGGCTACCACACAGTCTTTACTGGATTTGACTCAGCCTTGGTTTTAATCCTCCATTTTACACAAAAGGGACATTTTCCTTCACAGTGGATCTTGAGAAGGGTTAGTGCATAGACTCCTAACTCAGCTGTTTAGTTGCTTAAAGTCTCTTCAAGCAACCGACACATGTAAGACGGTCGTTACAGCCTACTGATATTTTAAACCCATTATTTCCTACCAACCTACTAAGTTATAGATTCCACAGCCCCCCATGTCAAAGCTAGAAAATATATATATTTGACATTATTTATGTATTTTTATTCCAAATACTGACAAAGGATAATGATCAACTATCAAAGGTAAAGACAGGAGATGTGCACATCTACATATTAATGATATTTTTCAAGATCCAATTGTGTATTAAAGGTGGCAATGATGGAGGACTCATATGGTGTGTTCTGTCAATGATTCATTTTTTAAAGAATCTGCAATATCTAATTCTGGCGTTCCTTTATATCCACCTTACTCTGAACGTTAGGTGAAGACGCTGTTTGGAATTATACTAAATATCAATCTGCTCAGGGACTCCCGATGTTCAGATTTAACAAACAATATAAATGTTTGTTTGGAAATGATGAGGTAGTTTATACCAAATATACACCATTTGACTGAAGGTAATTATGATCAGGTATTTCAAAGTAAAGCCAAGCCACTGCACTATCCAGAGAACTGAAAGGATGTTGCTGCCAGTGATGAGAATAACAAGGTTTCAGTGCCTCTTCTGCATGCGGCAACAGTTAATGTCTCATATCAACACTGATGTCAGCTCTGAACAACTTTCCAAACAGCTGCACTTAGTCTTTTAAAAGGAAGGTTTGGTTTGATAAGCAGGAATGAACTGAATCATTACATCAAACAACATGGGAAACAGTAGATGAGCAATAACTGCATGTTAATTACATTAAATTGTATTTTGTTGTTCATTTACTGACAATTTCTGGAAAAAAAGGTTTAGACCAAATTATGTTTTGTCTATGAATATGTAATATTGATGTTGTTTCTTTTTCTATTAACACATTTTAGAGAAGATAACGCAACAAGACAAATGTGAGGTTCCTTTCAAGGAAGAACGACATAATCCTGTCTCATCCCTTCAGGATCAATACCCAACCTGTCGACCCACACCGGATCAGGGCGTCCTCTGTGAACTATGTCACCCACCAATATGTAACTTCACCACTTGAGATACGTACCCTATGTCATCTCGGTAGACCCGGGAGATGAGGACCTCCCCCTTGTGGTTGTATATGAACAATCCTCCAATCATTGTGGCTGCTTCTTAGTCCCGACAGGCCATGGTGAAACCAAAACCCAGCCTGGGAAGAGATAGAAATGGAGCAAGAGATTGAAGGAAGGAAATTGGGGGGGGGAAGGGCAAAAAGTGGGTGACAGAAGTGAAAGCAGTGAAAAGTGAGGGAGTGACCAACAGTACACAGGCAGTCGTTTGTCCTTCACATCCTCTTTTTCTGCCGGACTCTGTCTCTTACACACATCACTCTCTATGGCCAGTTGAAGATGGCCTGCAGCTGGCCCACTGTGGTGACTCATTTGTGTTCATATGCACATACACACATGAAGGATCATATAGGCTAGAAAGACTCAAATAGCTCTGCTCTCCCCACAGCCAATTCCTCGTTTTCAACTAAAGGCAGATTAACAGCAGATTAGCAGCCACCAGTTTGAAGCAGGATGCCACCAGGTAGCCTGCTGGAAAATATGCTGCTTTTACTGGGTTAGATTATACATCAATTGCTGCCTGGATCTAAATAGACTAAACACAAGATCAACACATAAAGCCAATCATTTCCAGCTACATGCAGTGAAGATATCACACAGCAGATTTTGCTAAATGGTTTGGATCCACACATCTTAGGAATTTGCCTCCATTCAAGAAGGACGCTTCTGGAAACCAGGAGATGAAGGACAAGCTCGACATTTCTCGTAGACCGAGGGTTGACCAGTTGAACAAACAGAGCTCCGTGGGATTACACAAAACAAATGTGAGCCCTGGATTAAACAAATGTTTGCCCAATAAGAAATCGTCGAGTCGTGACCGAGTTTAAAAACGCAATCGCCCTTTTATTTGGTCGATGTCAAGATGTCTGCTCCCTCGGTCCATTTCCCAAACGTTCATACATTTTTCATCGTTTCTCGTTTGAGACTCGATAGACGTGGGAAATGTTTGCTTTGAATGACTCCAGCACAGATGGAGGCCTGACCTTCAGCTATGTTCAAAGTGATGTGAAATAGACCGAGTAAGAGATCGCTAGCTAATTTAGCTCACGCTAGCAGGCTAGCTGGCAGATATGTGCAGCGAACCAGCGACTAGCTGTGAGCAAATTTAACTTGACTTCCGGTGGAAAGAAATCCAGTTAGTTCACAACCCTCTCTCAGACACCATTATTATTTATACATGTTGTATAATCAACTTAAAAATCCACAATATCGAATACAAGCGCCAATTGTCCACAATGGGGTAAACTCGATTTGAAATCGAACAAGATGAAACGTTATGCGCTTTTATTATGAAGGAACTAAGCCACCTCATTTCCGGTTTCATGCTAGCTTTACGTTAGCTAGCGGAGCTGAGGCTAACTATGCTACCGTTAGCAACTCCCGCGAATGAAACCGTTCCGCCGGCTTTTCCGCAGCGGTCACCGCGCTCCATTTACACCGGTTTAACCACAAACTCTCGACCATTTCGACCGAGGTGAACTTACCCGACTTCTCACGCTAGCGCCACCGGTTTTCACCCCCCCTTGTCGGCCTCGGAGACAGCCTCAGTGACGGGCTCTGGCAGTGCAGCTCCCAGTTCTCACACCCGCTAATTCCGCTCCTTCCTCCCGGTCCTCTGATGGCTGTCAGCTGACCCGCCGTCCTTACGCACAGGCGTTCCGCTGAGACAGGAAAAGGCGCGGCTGGAGCGATGTGTAAACCGCACCCAGGCCCTGTTGTGATAAGCTACAAAGGCTGCAGCTCAATTACTATTACTTTCATGGCGGTTCATTAACGATTTATGGATGTATAGCTGCACGGAGGAGTTACACGACGAGCTGGCACCGCCCTCCCCCTTCTTTAAGACGGACTCTGGAGCCCGGCAGCCTGAGTCCAGCTTGTTTCATTAAATGTAATGGAGTAACGGGAATTCACGAAAAGCTCCAGAGGTGGATCTGGACCACTGACTTCCGTGGATGGGATTGAAGCCAGAAAACACCCTTGTCATCTGACTTTATCTTATGGTTGTGTCGGTGCTTTCTGTCTCGCAGAATCCATCTGTTCCAACTTTAAACTTGTTTTTTATTTAACAGAATCACCTTCCTACATAAGACCCCCCCCCCGAAACACACAACATTCTGCATAAGGTCATTCACTTCTGAGGGAAATACACCCACACACACTGATCTCCTGCACACACACACACACACACACACATCTGTGCACCAGACTGCCTGACCTTCACATTCCTGCTCGTGGACAGTCTGGAATCTGCTGCTTTTAAACGCAAATATGACCTGCGGTAACATATAGTCAAAAAAAGACTAGGTTTCAAAGTTCAGTTTCACTCACACACACCAACAACACCAAAGCAATAAAAACAACGCAGAGCAGCACAGTTAAGTCATAAAACTATATTTATAAATAAAAAGACATTTTTTCCTTGATAAAAGAGTAGTGTGAAAGACATGGTAGGATTTTTTTTCCACTATACATTATCACAAGAGAGTCAGAAAATGCTCTGGTTAACAGATGAGAATGCAGCAGTGTAGTGTAAAAATGACTCTGGAAGCTGGATGCTCATGTTAAGCATTAGAGAATGAAACTAGTTGTGACCAACTACGTATATATAATTAAACAAATGCATTCTGACAGTAAGAAGGACTGCGATTCTCTTGCACTACATACAATTATTTCCATTTCTTTCTCTCTTTTTAAGTCAAGCAAACATTTAAAAAGTCTGAATAAGGTCAACAGTTAGTGTTCGTTTCGGCTTTGTTACAGTTTTTTCCCCCTCTTGTCTTGTTAGGGGTCAGCAAGTGGGAATCGAAAGATTGGCTTTTTTTTTCTCTCTCTTTCAGTTTTGACGTGGACAGGGGTGGGGAGGACAGAGAATGCAAGATAAGGAAGGCAGAGAGGAGGGAAGAGTGAAGAGAAGAACAAATGAAAAACATCCATGTAGAAAAGCGCTGACTCATCCTCCCCTGCCGTCCGTTTCCACCGCCTCCCTCCCTCTTTCGCTCTCTTGCTTTTTGACCTCACACAAACTCTTCCCCACCAAGGAGCGTAAAAAGGAGAACGGCTGCTTTGGTTCAATCTTGACTGAGGGGGCTTCTTCACTGAAGAAAGTATGGCCACTACTATAAGGAAAAAAGCAAAAGAGAGGGGGAGCATTTCTCTTCGCACACACAGCAGGATCTGGGTCCATTCAGGAAATTGGAATCACAGCGTTGGGGTAACAGGACCTCCTGTCCGGTCACGCTGTCCTTCTCATTCTCACAACGTCATGAGAAAGCCCAATCTGCTACTTTAATCGGCCTAAAACCTGCATTACATCACATCAACGAAGAATTCTCCGGCGTTGCCCACCGCCATTCGCAGAGACTGGCGTGATCCAGTGAGCTCAGGGGGTGCAGAGGCGAGCTCTCTGCCCGGTGGAGCGCCAGGCGCAGCTGTAGACAAGTGTGGGGGCTGGGGGGGGCAGGCCAGGGGGGCCGTAAACGAGGCCAGGCCCGTAGGCTATGGAGTGAGAGTTGGCGCTGCGGTGGCTGACAGAGCTGCGGACGCTCCGCTCACTGGGGGGAGCGACCGAGCGCTCGCTAGGAGCCCGGTGGCTCCTGATCTCAGGTTCGCTGCCACTGCCGCCGGACTTCCGACCCTCGTTTTTGCTGCAGTTTGAACCACTGCTTCCTGTGGACAGAGGAGAAGACATGGTACTTAAGTGTGACATTAAAATTAAAAAAAACGCACCCTTTTTTTTTATTAAATCTGCATGACCTACATGAGCCTCTCCCTCCCACCTGGGTGCCAGTGAAGTGATGCAGTCAGTACTGACCCAGTTTGTGGGAGACACTCAAGAGAGCTTCATGACTAACTCAGACATGGTCACAGAGAATCCTCTGCCTTCACCAGCCAAACATCTCAGCCATTCCCAGAAGCAATTACATGTTTTCATTTTGTTACCACAGACAGCCTGTTTGCTTTTCCAGCAAGTTCTTCAGAATGATGAATGAAACCATAACAGTTGATATGAATAAAAATGACTAAAGTGCTAGAGATGCATGTTCCATGAAATGATATTAAATCCACAGAAATGAAAATAATTTGTACGTGTATACTTTAGAGAGACAGGTGTGGTTTGTTAGACTAGCTCAGCACAAAAATCTCAAGCAGGAAAAACATGAAAAGCAATGAAGCAAACTGGTATTTTCATGTTGTATCTTGTTAGCTAAGATATTCACCAACACATTCAAATTGCAGTAGTGTGCAGGCATTAAATCAGGACAGAACACATGAGATGTTGTGTGCAGTCAGTGGGTCCAGCTGTTGTTGGTCAGCTAACATTTCAATTGCGTAAGCAGACTGCTCCTAAAACCACAATGTCTGGTTTTCTATTTCTATACACTTTCAATACACAAAATGCATCATGAAAATAAGGCAGCTTTGGCGTGGCTGGAAGACATTTTTCACTCTCAACAGAGCCAGACTGTGTCCTGTAAGTCTTTAAAGTATTATAACTCAAACAAGCACTGGACAAGTCACTGTATGGAGACTTTTGTGTTGATATTCTCATCTGGCTCTATGTAGAATTCCTCTCCCTCCTGACGCCCATTTCCCTCTGTCCCTAATGCGAAATGAGAGAAGGCCGTTCTAATTGAAATATGTTTGGGAAAAACCTTGAGTGTTCGCAACGGATAGATTGATTAATATAATACTATTTGAAAGGTTTCAATAAACATTTTGATAAATATTTGTTTGTGAAGACACAGATAACTTTTAACAGTTCAAGTAAATACCCAAAAGATGGATTTTGGATGGCCTATTACTTTTCCAATATTGAAACATTGTATCAGAATAGTTTCAAACAACAACAACCCTTCCCCTTCTCTTGAGATTGTTTTTCAATACAACTATACTGTTCTTGTGATGAAACTTCCTGTTCACGCTGCACTCACCACTCTGCTGGCTTCCTGCACTGCCAGCGCCTGGTCCACCTTTGAAGGGCTGTGGCAGGTCGTAGGGATGAGGGATGGGGAACTGGTAGGGAAGGGGCATCGGCCAGGGAGCTGCCCCTGGGTGGGGGAGAGGGGGCAGGGTGTCCTGATCTGAGGCACCCCCGCTGGAACCATCGTGATCATGGAGGGACAGGTGGGTCATATCTGAGGAAGGAAAGAGGAAGAAAAAATAATGTAGACTACCGCAGTAACCACTCACTTTTATTATATACTTGTCCTCCTTTACAACAGTGCATTCAAAAGATGTGGCAGGAAATACAACTTAACCAACAAACTGTATATAATTTTAATATGACTGCTCACACTCCATGCAGATCTTAGCTAAATGAAGGCTGCAGTTTGCACTTACTGCCACATAGGTCTCCAAAGACGTAGTAGCACTGCTCAGAGAAGGTAATCTTGTTCACAGTGTGTCGGATGTAGCCCGCCTTCAGCAGGTTGCTGGCATATTTGCGGGCTTCGCGGCGATCCGAGAAGCCTTCCACGTGATGGAAGAGCCAGTCAACCACATCAGAACCTGAAGACAGAGACAGGTCTTTCATAAAATGGGAATTCTGCAGTTTTCATTATTTTTTGCTGTGTCTTGGCCAGCAACAACACACAATTATCTATAAGTACATATACATTTTCTTGGTAACTGAGCAATGAATCAGGAGATCTCTCAACAGGCAAAACCAATTCACGGCTTATTAGCAGAACTGTCATTAAACAGTTGTTAACATGAAAACTGGTGATTATGCTGCTTCATTAAGACAAAGAATAATTCTAAACTGGAGTAAGATCCTTTATGTCGTCACTTTAGAATTGACAGAGCTAACCTACAAACTGAGAGTAAAAGAAAAGATGTGAATGCATACTAATGAAGGAAATTACAAATGTGAGTCCATGACCTCAGCTCTGACAGACGTACCGATAAAGGCATTAGCGATGGTGATCTTGAGCCACATCCTGTCCCGCACCTCTAGACCTGACTCTGGGCAGGCCATGGCCTTAGCAACTGTTGCCATGTCGCTGTGGATGGAGAGGTGGAAGTCATCGAATCCTGGGAAATATCAAATAAGACGCGTTTAAGTAAACACAGCCGCTGAACCACAGAGCTGAGAGACTCGGGCTAGCCATCTCATATCAAACATATTTACCACTGAACCTGTTTGGAAAAAAATATGTTATTCTCCTACATGTAAGAAAACAGTTGAGAGCTTTCTGTTTTCTCCCCCTAAAACTCAATACTCAAAATTAGCTGAGTGCTATTATCAGGTCAACTACAAAAATGTAAGTCTGTTTAGGAATAGTATTTGGTTTCCTGTGTTCTGGAGTGTAGTTTGTGTCCCTTTCTGCCTTGACGCAAATCAGACGAGATCAGGTTGGATCTTTGTTTGAACTGGACCACGACTGAGCCGGTCTTGACAAAACCCCAACAAAATTAAAATTCCTCCCTAGAACATTATTATATCTTACGTATCATCTAACTGAGGATTATTGCAGGTCAAATACTAATGTTTTGACTTCCTCTCTCACTGCCTCATTTAAATCCTGTTCAACCATGATTTTTTTTCTTTTCCAGAATTCCTTGCTACTTTAATAAAACAATAAAAAGTTGCAAACATTTTCTGAGTGCTGCACACGAGACAGTTTGACATTGGAAATAACTTCAAGGAAAGTCAATGTTTTAGTGAAGATTAACAATGCTAGTTTTCATTGTTTTTTTGTAGTGCTTTTTTCCATAAAAACGAACCCACACCAATGACTTACTCTCTTTTTAACCTTTACTGTAGCTACACTTTTACCCTCCTACCCAATTATCCACAGCACAAGACAAATGTGCCATTAAATTTGAAAAATGGTGACAGAACCAGCCGAACCTCTCTTTTAAGTGTAGGGATATCGCAGATATTTACCCAAAGCATGTGATCAAGTGCAATTTATGTTCTTTCTGAGAGGGAAAATCCCCAAAACTTGATCAGAAAGTGTGTTAAGAGTGGAGGTATTTCTCCAGAAAGAAAGGAAAAAAGCATCACTGTCCTTCCAAAGATTACAGGGAGGATGAAAGTTGTGAGTTATGAGCTCAGTTTTGACAAGAGTTACTGAGCAGATGGAAGCTGAGGGGCCGAGCACAGTAAAAAGCTGGAACGGAGAGAAGTTGCAGGAATGCAGTGAAAGGGCAGGGCCACAGTTAACAGAGATTTACCACCACACCAGAAGAAGATAGTGATATTAGCGCAGTTTCGTAGGTTGAAGGGTTTGTGCTTGTTTAAAAAAATGCATATCCTGGCATATAAACAATCCTGTAGGACTTTATACCTCAGAAGAAAAGACAATATAAAAAGATCCTGTTCAGGGTAGATACTGACAAAATAAAAGGGGAATGGAAACCACGACTAAGAGCTAAAATACAATGAGTTGTGTTGTTTTGAACAAAAGGTCCTTTATTAAAGGCCACAACATGCAGCCCTCAGTGGACGACAGGACTCACGTTCAGTTTCAGGGATAGAGCTGCTGATGGAGGAGCTGGTGGAGGTGACAGTGCTCATGGAAGGGCTCATGCCATACGGAGGGTACACCCCAGTCATGGCCGCCGTGTGGGACACCCATGCAGCTGGGTCAATGGGCCGGATTGGCTCGCCTGTTGAAATGAAAGGCGGGGAAGTCATTTGGGAGTTGGTGACCATATTCAATCCAGAGTAACACGATGGAAGAAGAATCAAATACTCACTCCTTGGCAGAGCAAAGCAGCCACGAGGATTTGGGTCCCAGCACTTAGCCACAGTGAGAGTAATAGGGCTGGTAAAAAACACAAGCAAGTTTACACCCACACTGATCTAAAAACAAACTGAAGAGTCTCAGGTGCACCGTTACAAGAATTCATTTATGTTCTTGTTTAACAACTGTGATTTATGGAATATTATTATTATCTGACAGAGTTTGTGCTAATTTGTGCTGCTCACCCTGGCTTGTGCACAATGTCCCTCAGCACTCGGACTGCATCGTCATTGCTCATGTTCTCAAAGTTGATGTCGTTCACCTACAGGGATAAAAATAAAATAAAAAAATATATATAATCTGATACTCAAATTATGACAAACTCCACTCCATTGTTCTCTGTGTAAACAGGAATAACATTTTCACTGCCAGTCCATTAAATCACGCTGCACAGAGCAATTAGCAAGAAAGAGTTTCTTAACCATGCAATACAGAACTTTAACTGATATTATGTGAGAGAGCGCTGCAACGTAAAAAAGCAGGGGATAGAGGAATAGATAAAGAGAAAAAGGTTTGTAGAAATCTTTAATCGCATGTTGTGTAGTGAAATAATGCTAAAAGCATTTGTGGTATTGATTAGAAAAACGTTTATTGCTCACACATTACCAAGTCTTTCCACTTCACTGCAGGTGCTGGCACTTAAACACAAACACAACATGCAGCTATCTACACACTACGACATCTGAATCTGCACACATTCTTGACTCACAACAACCATTTAATGATAGTTATACTAACAAGCCATGAATCTTTCTTGCCTGTTGAGAAGTTTTACCCTGCTAACTACCTACACACATTGTTCATTCGCTATGTCTCCCCCCCCCCACGCACACACAAAGACACACACCTGCAACAGCATGTCCCCAGGCTCTATGCGTCCATCTGCAGCCACAGCTCCTCCCTTCATTATGGAGCCGATGTAGATTCCTCCATCTCCCCTCTCATTACTCTGACCCACAATACTGATGCCCAGGAAGTTGTACTTCTCTGTGAGGTGGAGAGGAACAAGCGAAGCAGCAGGGATTTAATTAGGAATTAAAGTAGAACAAATTGTTAACATTTGTGTATCTTCCGGTCTAGAGAAAGTACGTTTTGAAATCTGGCTCAATGGGTGACAACACAAGGAAGCTTTATTAAGGAAAATAGGCAGACTACATATTTATTCATTCAAATCCAATTATGTTCTGTGTACCACTTCCGAATAGTTAAGTCACTTACCCATGTTGAGGGTGACAGTGATGATGTTCAGAGACATGGTGGAGTCTGTGATGCTGCTGAATGACGACGACTGGAGAGAAGAATGAAATGGGAGGAAATCAAAGAAATACAATAATATTTGCGGTCCTGTACTTCCAAGTGAGTGCGTGGTCTCACCCTGTCAATATTGGAGGCCTTCGGTTTCCGTCGGCGACGGCGGTGTCGTCGCATTAGACGAGAGGAGCTCTGTTCGGTGGAGCTGCTAAACCTGAATACGAGAAGATATTTAGCATTTGAGTAAACTATACACATCACTTCAATGTTTGATCAAATCATGACTAGCTATGTGATGATGTGATTATGCTAACTTCAGTACAAAGCAAAGACTAGATAGATAAAGAAGCAAAAGAAGAGTTAATACTGGAGCAAGCTCTTGGCAAGTAAAGAAATCACGCTTGGAATAGAACTTGTAATGTTTCAGCTAGATTGCTAAGTAAACAGCTGTTAATTATATGCTATGCAGCCAAACTTAAATATAGCTCTTTTAAATAAGAAATTATACCATATCATTTCAGATATCTTTTCTACCTAAATCAAGTTTACAATCCAGGACATAATCAAAAAAAAATACTGTTTCTGCAACAGCATCCAGTTAACTTAATCTAGAAGTTATGTCCTGACAAAGCCTCAGTTGGCAACAGTATCAAGACATTTTGTTGAGGCAAAAAAATCCATTTCTTTCTGCAGCGGAAAGAAACTGTAAATCAGGTCTATTAGAGCTGAAACAACAGGAAAAGTCATCCTGGGAGATGCTTAAAGGTAGAGAACAGCAGAGGGGGTTCTCCTCTACGAGCCCTGGAGGAGAACCAGGGGGTGACCACAAAACCACTAGACAATTAGTCTGTGCTAATCTCTGCCAAAAGCCATCATCTGTAAGTGTAGACACTTTCCTCCAGCCAGATAGATTTTCTGAGTGAACAAGCTAAACGTCTTACCTGCTGGTTGCGTCGTCATCCTCAGAATCAAAGCAGGAAGTGGACTCTAACTCGCTGCTCATGAAGGACGAGCAGCTGTCGTACTCTGCGCCTCCGCGCCCCATTGCCCGCGATGAGACGCCATTCTGCCTCCCACCTGCAGCAGGACGACATCATGATTAGAATGCATGTGTCAAATGGAAATTAATCTGTTAAAAAAAATGCCGACAAAAGAATATGAAAACTGATCCACAAATCAGACCAAAATAGGAAAGAGACTAACTGAGGTCAGTTTGTTTGTCATGGGTCAGACTCTTCTTTCCTTTTCATCTAAATTTATACTAAAGCTACTCTAAAAGGTGACACCACAAAACTAAGGATGTAACTAACATTTCTCAGCAAAGACAGCGAGACAGGTTTTAATATGTGCACATTTGAGAGAATCATTTTGAAAAGGTAATCAGCTCCTGAACAAAATTCCAAAAGCATTAAGTAAAACAAGAAACATAAAAAAAAACACGTTTGAGTTTGCCCCGGTAAAACTTCTCTAGAGATTTTCTGGAGCTGAATGTGAGGACACAAGAGTCCCAAACAGATATTCTGGACATTTATCAGGGCTTTTAGTGCCATGTCTGGAAAGTGTCTGAGTGAGCCCACTTTGGAATACAGCAGGAAAATGAACAGTGAGCGAGTTGA
This sequence comes from Pseudopleuronectes americanus, assembly GCA_038501795.1. Taxonomy (NCBI): domain Eukaryota; kingdom Metazoa; phylum Chordata; class Actinopteri; order Pleuronectiformes; family Pleuronectidae; genus Pseudopleuronectes; species Pseudopleuronectes americanus. The sequence continues at coordinate 9,872,004 of CM076730.1, read as the reverse complement.
CAACGTTTCCAACGTCTAAGGCATCAGATATTGTACTTAGAAGAAAAACACTGACAACGATGTCAACTTGTTAACTGCTGCAAACTAAAATATTTTCCTGATGTTGTTATCGGGCATGACCCTAACAATCTCCCACTGCGTTCATCCCATATGAAAGTCCAGACCCAATTCTCCAGACTTTTTCCGGAGTCCATGTCTGAAAACAGCTTAAGTTACAGTTTTCTGACCTTGGTCATTAGTGTGTTTCCGTCTTGGCCTCTCCTTCTCTCTCCTTTGCGACACGATGGAGCCGGTCTCTGTGTCGTTGTCCAAACTGTCTCGAGCGCTTGCTGCTTTCCCACTTCAGACAGAGCGAGAGAACAGGGAGAGGGTGGGCATTAAAAAAGAGAAATACAATCGATCAACATCAGTATAGCAGTTAAGTTCATTTCAAGTTTATATGAAGTACTACTTTTTAAAATCACACCATAAACTGTATCAAATGTAAAAGATCTGCCTCAGTGTGGTTGAGGATTCACTCTGAGGCTGAAAGAAATTGAAGTTGTTTTGTTGGTTGACCTTTTTAAGTCGGTTGAAGATTTCTGTTGCATTAGGATCATGTGTCTTTTACACACTTACACTGATTTACTTGAAGATAAATGTAAATGCTTTTAACAAATACATTAAAGAACTAGACGACTCGTAAGAGGGAAGCATAACTGAGAGAAATCTGTGCTCAAATCTTAAGTTACAAAAGATTTATTTCCAGCATGAAGACAACTTGTTTGATAAGTGGTTGGAAGAAAAAAATATAATTTTTCCTCCTCAGCAGTCACAAGGTGTCATACCTTTTCTATTCAATTTTCTGTTTCCTCTGTAACTGAGGTTATTAGAAGACACAGATGGGTTCATTCAAGACACATACGCAGAGCCAACAAAGAACACGTGGCATCTCTCGCTCTTTCACAAACCCACAGAATCAAGTGTTACACAAACTCGCTCTTTTGCACATTAGACAAAGATGCAACAAGTCTTCTCCTGAGTGTACTGACTGATAGGAAGGTGGTCTAGAGTCTCCGATGCCCCCGGTCCTCTCCAAAGGGGGTGTCGGCTCTATACTATCTGCAACTGAGCCGCTGTCTGTGTGGGCCCCGTCTCCCGAGACCAACTGTTAACAAAGAGAACAGAGAATCAGGTCAGTCTGAGGGGTGAGAGACAAAGACAGAGAGGGAAGGGAACACATGAAGACACAGAATAAGTGGGCACAGGCACACGTCAGGGCACTACTATATATACACTACACCATATTCAGGATATCTTGTTGTACAGCCTACAGCCTGAACAATATTTACAGGTGGTACGTAAACTATTAATACAAAACAAAAGAGCTAATAGCTACAAATGTGCTCCTACTTTGGGGACTAAAAATGCTTCCACAAATACTAAAAACTTATTTGCCTTCTCCTAACTTCCTGCTGACAGAGCAAAGCTTTCCAGAAGCAGCTATGGGTTAAAGAAAGAAAGAGAGAAAGAAAACACAGAGTCAAGAGTTGTGGTTTGTCTACCTGACAGCGTTGCCTGAGTTACCACAGTGTGGGAAAAAGTGGGCTCCTATGGGCCATGAGCGCTCAGAGGAAATTATTTCACCAGCACATTTTAATATTAGCACATTCAGCTGTTTACATTTCCATCTCTTTTTAACTTCCAACACATTCCAGGGAGCATTTTTTTTAAACCCCGTTTAATGTGGTTCTTAAGTTCTGGAGCATCTTGGCTGCTTAATTTGCTTCTGCATGCAAAAACTAACTTAAAACTTAACTGTCTGCTCTTTTAGCAGCTTGAAGGGGGTTAAAAGATCAAATTTGGTAGGAGCTGATTTAAAAGCTGAGCTTTATACATTTCAGCATATACACTTTATCTTTTGTGTAGAATAATAAATACAAAAATAAAGAAACGCAGCTGTTTACTAGATTCCAGGGCAAAGAATCATGTTCTGTTTTTTCTGTTCATTTTCACAACATGTGTCTAGAGTCATATCTCATGTTATCCTCACCACACCCATGAAGTATATTAAACATTATCTCCATAGTGCTTAGCTGTACCATTCCTGAAGCCAAATTAAAGTAAATTAACTTTCTTTACCCATCAGGGTTTCCCCACCCAGGTGATCAACAAGATGCGTTATTTCTGTCCACTAGGGATGGGACTTTACAGGAGTTTTCATGTTCGAATATTCATAACGTTATTGAACAATTAATCGATTGTTCGCTAAGGCATGACCGATGCGCGGGACTAGAACGATATTCATTAGGCTTGGATTTTAATTCGAATAATTCTTAATGAACGAATATTCAAATATCGATTATTTATTACCAACCCTACTGTCCACCCAAAACATAAAGATGTTCAGATTATGAGACTGAATGTCAAGAAGAAGCATTAAATCTCCACCATTGAGAAACCAGACACTTAAAATATTTGGCTTCTGTGCACGTATCAGATTTAACTATCAAAGTTTTGCAAGGGAAGAAAATGGGGGATGTCCAATAACAAATGAAAGCAATGGCAGATTAATTGTATCATGCTGCAACTGGGCAACTTGTCTTAAACTAGATAGATTAAAATGAATGACCAGTTCAGAAATAATACAGCCAACTATTGTTTTAAGATGCAATTAAATAAGAGAAATTACTGTTGTAACGATGTGCCGTACAACTAATAGGTTAACCCTTTCTCAGTTATATCTTTAGATAGTGTCTATGTGTACTATCACATTTGGAGTCTACTTCAGTACATTTCATTTTTACAGCAGGACAGTTGTAGCAAACTACTGGTGTAAAGATTTAAATAGGCAATATAGCTTTGTGAGCTGACAATAAAATAAACATGGCAGACTCGGGGTGCTGGCCCATTGTGATGATGTGGTGTGATGCTAGCGAGCCAGGCCCCTGGACCCCAGAGAGCAATCAATCAAGCCAACAGATGAACGGTGAAGACAAACAAATGGATGCAATGCAACAGGAATAACAGCTCCTTGTACACGGAACATTTCAACAACCCCCAAGAGATAAACATGTCCACTCACACACACACAGAGGGGAACAGGCTTTGAACTACAGCAAACCAAACCTCTGCACAGTCTAATGAAAATGACCACAAGAGGATTACATTGGAAGGAGCACACTGGATAACGCCCACCAACATTAAGCGATAACACTGTTTTGATGTCCCTCAAATAGGATCGAATATAAGCACACTGTATTGTCCAAATGCATAACCCTTTCAGATTATGACACACAACATTCTTTCTCTCAACTTTGTTCTCTCCTTTCGTTAAGATTCAATCTTCTTGTTAGATTGAAATGCAGTGAAGCCGTTTGTTATGGGGTGTTTTCCTCCTGTCCTGTGATTTCACTTGTTCTTAATCCAATTTCAACGTGGTCAAGAGAGGGAGGCCGACTGTGCACCAACACCAGATGTCTTTAATTTTGTGGAGATGGGAGGATTATTGCTTAGAGCCTCTAAACCGAACACTACGTAACGTTAGCATGTGCATGTATGTGGTGCATGTGGTGACTAGCATATGAAATTAATGATAGAAAAATAAAAAAACTTTGAAACACAGAAAAAGGGTGCTTAAAAACACAATAGGAGAAAAAGATCACGTTGTTCATGTGTGTTGCTCCTCGGGTCATTAGGTGATAATGATATTATCACGCAGATGCATGGAGCCCCTCCCTAGAGATGGAGTAGGGTTGTGACTGGTCGACAGATGGGCTTCTCTGATATACATGCACACACACAGTTGCCACACAGACATGGTGAACACAGAGAGAAGCACACCAACACACAAATAAACAAACCAGAGCAATGACTCCCGGATGTACATTAAACCTACCCATGACACCACACGTCCATTACAACAGGGCAGCTTAGCGTTGTCATCGGATATTTCCTCCTTTACCACCCTGTAAAGAGAACAAAGCTTTGTTTCAGAGAACCTTTACCAACACAAAAGCTCTCAGGGCAATAAAACATGTGGCTGTATTTAGATGCAATAGAGATGGGCGAAACTTCAGCAGGGGCAGACACTGAAAACTGGGACAACCAATGCTGATTTAACAGTGCACTTACTACACTACTATATCACTGCCAGAAAAACAAGATATACTGCTTAAACAAAGTGCCTATAGAAAACGTCAGAGCAAAGTATTTTGTAGTGACAGAGGGAAAACAATTGAAATGTCCTCAATGCAGAGATAAAACTGTTCCGTGATACTTTGTAGACAGTAACATGAAACCATGGTTATGAAGAGAAACAATTAAGTTATGAGAAACTATTCAGCATGCTGCCCTGTATTACAAGTGGATGTGGAAAATGAACCAGGGAAAATTGGCTTATTAACATGCATGATCTGCTTTAAAATTGACACAATATAAAGCTGTTCAAAATAGAATATCAAGGTGAAACTGGACATCATTATGTTTTCGAAGCCACAAGCACAGACTTGGAAAACAAGTCAAAAGACGCTTGGGTCTGAAAATAAAAATAGTCTCAGGAACATAACGATATCTAGGATGAACATGATTTCTCTCATATGTTTCAACCAAATGACAAAAATGTGTTGATAAATCTACAACGGGCTAAGGATCACCCTGTTTCAGTGCCAAGACCAGAGGATGTTGCACCTTGTACAGATTATTAAACCATATGAGGCAGATTGTGATTACTGGCTGTAAAGATAACATTTGATTGGTTGTCAAATGGTTCCTCTCCACCACCTTGTCACTTCAAGCAACAACAAAAAAATCAGGTACACATGTAGCAATTGCCTCAAGACTACAGGTCGGGACAGGAATGGTCAGTGGGAGTTTCTGTCAGGATCTCTGTTTCAGTCAGACAGGTTGCTCAATCTAAACCGACACAGGTTGGAGTAAAGGTTTCACTATCTAATTTACAGGATTATCCAGACCACTCTTCACAACATGGACAAGATGGGCCCGTCTCAAAACATTTCTTCCCCACTTGCAAACGTCCAGGAATTGTTGCCCCACCCTGGAGTTTGGAATTAGCCAAAAACAACTTCGGAAACCTGGCTGAGCTATTTAAAAATAGTACATTTTCCCGTTTCCCTGCTGAGCAGGGGTCCCTGTCTGGAGGCACATAAAACGTCTACTTCTCCAGTCTCGTTTAAACACAAAGGGACATGCTCATAAAGCTGCCACGGTGATGAACAGGGCATTCCTGTGTCCAACTCCGCATTCCTCGGGCTAACAGACAACAACAGCGGGGGCCTGCTGGACTCACTGAAACTGGCCGTGTACATTCTGACATTAGCATGTTAGCACATTAGCCTGGTGGTTACTGTAGTAACTGGTTGTTATCAGTTCAGTCAAACACTACCATGTTCCCACTTTACCTAAAATGGGTCACCGTGCCAGCCAGGGGTTTCTCTGGTGTCCGTTAACCTGACAAACACCAGGCTTGGTGTGACAAAGTCAAGGCACCCGAGTCGCGTAAGCTAGCCGCACCAGCAATGTAAACAAACGGGGTCAGGACGCTGAGCAGAGCTGCTAACGCTGCGAGCTCCGTCGCTAGCAGCTAACAAAGGAACGGCAAGGCAATGAGCTAGCTTATGATCGGCAGCCAGGTAACGTTAACACTGATGACAGGCCGGCTGAATGAGGCAGTAACCAAGTTAAGTGTTAATGTAGCTGCTGTAGCGTGAGGAAAACCCCGGAGCCTAATGTCGACTCCATGTTAAACACGATAAACCCATTGGACAGTTACCCGAAGTCATCATCCATAGATTTGAAGAAGAATTTGTAGTTCGGCTTCTTCAGGACGTTCTTGAAGTCTGCAAGAGTGCATTTGTCCGCCGGCACGGACACTTTCACCAGATACGGCGTCTCCTGGTCGTCGAGGTGGTAGATAATCTTGGTCTCCCCCATCTCGGACTGCGGCTGAGGCGAGGCAGGCAGGGTGCATCAAGCCGAGGGCCCGGCAGGCTCCCTCTCGGGCCCCGACTCCCCGTGGCGCTGGCGGCGGCTGTGCCGTGGTCTTCCCGGCTCTCCCCGGCTGACTCAGTCGCTACGTAGCCCTGGTTCTCTCTTCTCTACGCCAGCTCGCCGACGCGACGCTACCCCAGCCTTTTAAATTCGAAGAAGCACCTTGCTCCACCGCAAAGCGTCCGAGCCCCGTCCGACGATTTAACTGCGTCAGTTCCCGTTCGTACCAAACTCCCGACAGCTCAGTAGAGGCTGAGACACGAGTGGAAAACCGTGAGAAAAGGCAGGAAAGATCTTCGGTATCGGGAGGTTCTGGTTCCTCCGCTCGCCAGCTGCAGGCTCCTACTTTGATGCATACGAAACTGCACACAACCGTCTGAGCCTCTCTCAGAAGTGCGCCACCTACAGGAGAGGAGGAGAGTGGCAGCTGTGCGAGGCCTGCTGCAGTGCATACAATCAAACAGAGGCGGACCTGCGGGGGGGAGCACCTACGCTGCAGGTATAAGGTTATATGATCAACATACCGTGGACCGGAAGGGCAAATTACAACAGCAAAACACAACGACAAATCTAAAACCAATTACAACTTTCATATATCATTTTATTTAATAAAATATATATTATACCTACTAATTATCAGTAGTTTAAAACAGAATGCTTTACAAATTGTATTTCAAGTGATATTGGTATGTGTTTCTTTATAATTCCTGTTTCCTTGTTCTTCCACATTGAACCCAGTGAACATTGACTCAGCTCAGCCTCATGATTTCTTGACTAATTCTCGACCAAAGAGGAATGTCGACCCAAAGTGGCACCAAGAGACTCCTGAAGTCCTACTACCGCTTCTACAACAGGATTGGACACACCGAGGGCGTAAGGAGAATGAGTGGAAATATTTACATGAACAAATGTGGATCTATTCAGCTCAAAATGTTCAACTCTAGTTAATCACAATCTGCCCAAACCAAGCAAGAGCAGCAGAGGAACCCAGCAGCCAGCAGGGGGTAGCCTCAGGACATCACATGGAAACAAGCAGCAGCAGCTTCGTGCAGTAGTGAGGCCTCACCTGGTCTGTGCATGAAGTGGAAGTCAACCTGAGAAGCTGAACTTGAACAAGGACAATCAAGAGGGGGACAGAGAGACAGCTCACCTACAAAGTAAAAGTTCAGGAGGCCGGAGGTTTGATTTGATTAATGAGTAATGAGTGATCCTTACTCCTTGTGCTAGGTGATGGGAACAATATGTCATTTATTTGATCACCGAATATAAACTAGAAGGTTTTGCATGAATTTTCAGAATTATATTAAATTAAATGTGCGTAAAATGTGTACATGTTTAAAATAAAACTGCGCAGGAGGTAAATAAAACAAAATATATAAATTGAATTAAAAAATAAATTATAAAAATAAAATAAATAAATAACTGAAACTAAATGAAAAGTACATATTTGTCATTTTTGTCTAATTTCCTGCGATTTTTTTGTAAGAATTTGAGCATGTTAAAGCCCTCACTGTCTGTCAGTGCCTGTCAGTGCTCGGGCCCTAATAACAATTTACATAAAACGACGACATATCTAAAAACACAAATCCCACAGCAAATCCCGAAATATAAGAAATCACTAAAAAATCTAAAATCTTCCTGTTAAAAACATGGACAATCTTTCAAACCAATCAGTGACAAGCCTTGTCAAAAGCAGTTACCATTCTTTTACAAATTAGCTGTTGTTTAATTATGTATTGTGTTCTGCACCTTAGGACCACCACGGTGTACAGATCAAAATTGAAATATGTGTTCTTGATAGGGAAAAGCTTTAGGATGATCTGGGGTATTGATTGAACACCCCTCAAATCTGCACCCATCATAACACACTTAAGCATTTCATGTGCATGAGGTGGAAAAAATGTTCATCGCATAGGACTTGTATTGTCAAGTCCCAGACTATTGAGGACCATACATGACTTAAGTATAAATAAATAAATAAATGTATAAATAAATGAATAATTAAATTAATTAATAAATAAATAAAAAAGGAAATTAATTAATTAAAACAGAAATGTCTAAATATGTTTGCACATTTATGTATTCCCTGATACATTTCATTTTCATTTTCAGTGTCCTTATGCTAATGAGAAAGGCGGGCCTAACCGCAGTCTCATGCAGGATTGGTCACAGGAGTGTAATGATCCAGCCCTACTACTTCTGCCTCTCAATGTTGACTGGTGTCTAGTAGCTGTTTGCAGCGTTGAGCCAGTTCACACTTAAATTGAACTAGTTCAAGTTCAGAGGGTTAGTTAAAGTTATTTTTTATTGGGATGATTTAGGTGTCAGTAGTCCTGACTGTGAGCGCCACGTCTCGTGTTCTACTCGGTTCTACTGAGCACAGGGAGCGAGCCGAGAGGAGAAGGAGGAAACAGAAACTCCAGCTCGGTACAAACCACCTGCAGCTTCTGCTCTGATCATGAAGCAGCTGATCTCTGAGCAGATGAGACCAGAGAAACTCTGTGTTTTCACTGTTTCCACTGTTCTACAAAGACACTGAGCGGCAGGAGAGCTCAAGTCTCTGCTTGTGTCTCTGAGCGAGTGTGTGGCGATGTAGGGGGCGGGGCCTGTGTGTGCGCGTGTGTGTGCGTAGCTCAGTTGACCAATCCTGTTCGAGACTGAGGTTAGGCCCGCCTTTCTCATTAGCATAAGGACACTGAAATGTGGAAATAAATAAATGTGGAAATAAATAAAAGTTGGAATAAATGTGGAAATAAATAAATAAATGTGGAAATAAGCTTAAGACATTGATTCATTTAATTCTGCATTTCCATTTACAAATATACATCAAGAATTATTTTATTTTATTTTATTTAAAAAGTTAATGTACAACTACCAACACAATGTTATGGGTTGGCGAGCTGCCTGTGGCAAGATGGCCGCCATGTGTGGATGTTCGACTCCTTTGGCCGAGACATCTAGCCTTTATATATATCTATGGCAGCAAAGCCATTGCCTTTAATCTGTGTACCGACAAAGGAAGTTGCATTTAAGGTGTGGCAGTATGTCAGCAGCAGTTTCTGTCTTTACACATCAGTGGCAATTTCTGTTGAGACCGAAAGACCCTCTACGAGCTGCTTTACCAATTTGCCCTGGTTTGGCCCCAGTTACATCCTGCACCATTGTGTTGAAACAGCAAAGAGAATTTTTTGTGGATTTAACTTGAATTAACTGAACAAGTAACACACTGTTTTTATTTGGTTTTCATTCCAGGCCTTTGTTTTTTTTTGTTTTTTGTTTTTCATATTACTCTCAGGAAGCTCAAAAAGCAGATTATGGACCAGGAGCGCCTCAAGGCCGAACACTGTGACATGCAGATCCTCAATGCGGAGACCCCTATAGGTAAGTTGTCACCTGATGCCTTCACTCATGTGTGACATATCTGTCAGACATTATTTTTAGAGGGTTACCATAAATGATGGACAGGCTTTTCCTCCATTTTTCAACATTCATTATGTGGATTTTTCTGAACCGACTAACAGTGAAATAATCAGCAGCTCATAGAATAACAGTTTATTTACCTTTTCGAGCAAAATGTTTCACAATGTGCCAATTAACAACAGATTCTAGCCTCTCAAATTATGTTTCCTCTGCTTTGACATCTATAGTTAGTAAATTAAATATTATCAGGTAGTGTTATATTTGGTCTAAAAGTCGTCCCCATAGATTTCATCCATGTTTTACTAGAATAACATTATAAACACAATAAGGTGCTTTAATCTCTTTACAGGGTTTTCTCTAAAGTAACTAACAACTATCTCCTGAGCCTTATTGCTTAACACTACATTTTTTTATAAATAAGTATGATCAATGTCTTTGCAAACCCACTTCATGCATCTGTTTACTTACAAAGGTATTTCAGCTCTATTGAGTGAATTGTGGCGTCCTTGTTAGATTGTTGTGTTTTTGTTTTCTAATGATTTGTTCCTTGTGTCTTGTAGAATATAACAGTTATAAAACCCACATCTCGAGACAATGCTCCTTGATGATGCGTAGGACTCTGCTTGCTGGAGAAAAGCCCGCTGGCAAGACGTTCATTGTGTATGTATTAAGTTATTACTGGTTTTATGATGAATCAGTAAAGTCCCTGATGATTTTAAGTCACTCGTTTGTTTATTAAATGTCCTAGTTATACTTGTTAAATTGATCCTGTAGTCGGTCACAATGTGTGTAACTGATGGTTTCTTTTTGTCCTGTGTGTTTTTGCAGAGATTGTTCTTCCAAAGCTGTGGTAAGATCGTCTAGACCGGTATGTAAAAACATCACTCTGTCTTCCTCCTCCTCTCACTCTCTCCCCCTCTTTCTGGCTTTAGTCACATGTCTCAAAAACGTTCTGTCAACAATGATCAAGCTCTGTGTATCTTCTGTTAACCGTGTGTAGGCTGAATTTGTGTTAGGATTTCAACCTCTTTCCTCTGTGTTTTATGATATCTTTTTAGGGAGGGTTTCCTAGAGTCCCCTCACCCAAAGTAGTTTGTTGTTTCTTTCTTTAAAAAATGGTTTTGTGTTTTGAAATTAGTAGAATCGATTTGTCCCAGTTTTTATTTCATGGTGTTGACGTCCTACCTTTGTCTTATGTGTTTTTAGACGGCTAACCTGGTCAACGCAAATGCATCAGAGGATGACAAGACACAAGCCATGATTTTGCAGTCAAATAATGAACATGCATCGATAAAGTGAGTACACAAACATTTGTCTCTTTTATTTGCCTAAAGTCGTATATTTTGAATATGAACAACATTCACTTGAAGTTAGAAAAATAAGATTTGCTTGTCTCTGTAGTTATTTCAAGAAACCATGTGTACCTCCACCCGCTGACTATATCTGCTATGGTTGTGGAAAGACTGGCCATTACATTCAAGACTGCCCCATGCTGTTGGTAAGGATCCTGTTTTAATTTCATTTCATTCACTGTGAAGTTAATTATTACTACATTGCTACGGTAATGTTAGATTCTAATGAGGATGATGATATTCTCTTAGGACAAACGTGTTCAGGATCCTAAGCCAGGCAGGAAAAGTGAGGGGGTTCCTCACAGTTTCAAGGTGAAAGCAGAGGCTGGCACCAAAGAAGCCATGTTAACCAGCACCGGAGAAAATTCAATACCTGCAATAGATGCGTAAGTGAAGGATGTCCCCAAATACACACTATTTACCTCCTCCTCCTCCAAGAAAACTTATACTAGTATTAACTAGCGTGGTATTTATCTTTTCATTTTATGTCGTCTCTGGTTTTTTACTTGTTATGACAAAGGCCTATGAATTTGTTCATACAGGGAAGCATACGCACAAGGACATAAGGAGCGGCCCTCCTTTGTTCCACATGACCAGTCATCATCTAAGGTCGATGCAGACCAGATCCCTGACGAACTCCTATGTCCAATCTGCAACCAACTGATAACGGACGCAGTAGTTATACCCTGCTGCGGAAACAATTACTGTAATGATTGTAAGTTCTTTCTCCTGACATGGATAAGTTATAAAAATCCGCCCTGGTCTATGTTTCATTGTTTCAGTGTGTTAATTTGTTGGGAAAATGGAATATAGCTTTGAACTAACTGTTTGTTTTCAGGTATACTGGACTCAGAGGAGCACACCTGCTTCACATGCAAACAATCATATCTTTCACCTGATTATCTCGTAGCCAACAAAATTCTTCGAAAGGTAACCCATCACGAAAACACATGCTCTTTGATGTGTGTCATATTTGTTTGATCAGAGGTGTTAAGCAAATATTTTCTTCATGCAGATTGTGAATAACTTCAAGAATAAAACAGCAAACGCCACGGTCGTACGTAAGCAGGTCCAACAGGAAGCAAGTGTGAGTCCCCTTGAATGAACTGATAATAATGCATCTGTCATTGTTATTATAGAGCTCAATAGAGTTAAAAATCCCATTCATTTTCTGAATACCGATTTTGATCATCACCCATTATATTTTTACAATCTAAGGTGGACTCACCACAAGTTTGTGAAACGATGTTATAAGCTCCTGTAAAAGCCAAAAGTCATTATGATAGCAACTGCATTTCAAGAAAAACTGTTTTATTTACACAATACCACAATTAATTCTAAAAGTGGGCATTCACTGTTACGCTTTATTATTGGAGTCATTAACCTACTTAGGTGCATCCTTACCAGGCACCTGTACATCCATGAGAACTGGAATAGTTCCTGACCCTGACCCTAACCCTAACTCTGAAAGGTAACTCAATTTCTTTCACTGATTTCTTCCGCAGGGTCACCATTTATCTGCTGTTGGCCAACCGCCAGCGAAAAGCCCGCCACATCCATCAGGTAAGAGGTTGAATTTAGATCATTTAAGGAGGCTCGTGACCTGGAAGGAAAAACATTCAACAGCTAACTAGACTGTGTCTCTGCTCCATTAGGTCACCAGTCACGACCCCATCACTCTCACCAAGGAGGAGGCAGACACTGGGAGAGGTGAGACCCCGTCTATGGAACTATTAAATGTTTGTATTCTAATATTTCGGCCTGTCAATTTGTTCCTTTCCCAGGTCGCAGCCAGTAGGCCGTTCTCCGCACACTCGATCTAGATCCAGGAGTCGATCCCGCTCACGTTCACGCTCCAATGGGCGGCGTTTACCACGCTCCACTTATTCCAGGCACAATGGACGAAGTAACAGACGTTCAAGGTCAAGGTCCCACTCACCTTTGGTGTCTCCTCCTCCCTTCCGGGCCGGACCCCGGGAGGGAGCAGAAGGACCAGCGCTCTTCAGGTCCCGGTCTCGCTCCCCTGGTGGCTTCCGGAACCGCAGAAAATTCGGAGAAAATTCAATACCTGCAATAGATGCGTAAGTGAAGGATGTCCCCAAATACACACTATTTACCTCCTCCTCCTCCAAGAAAACTTATACTAGTATTAACTAGCGTGGTATTTATCTTTTCATTTTATGTCGTCTCTGGTTTTTTACTTGTTATGACAAAGGCCTATGAATTTGTTCATACAGGGAAGCATACGCACAAGGACATAAGGAGCGGCCCTCCTTTGTTCCACATGACCAGTCATCATCTAAGGTCGATGCAGACCAGATCCCTGACGAACTCCTATGTCCAATCTGCAACCAACTGATAACGGACGCAGTAGTTATACCCTGCTGCGGAAACAATTACTGTAATGATTGTAAGTTCTTTCTCCTGACATGGATAAGTTATAAAAATCCGCCCTGGTCTATGTTTCATTGTTTCAGTGTGTTAATTTGTTGGGCAAATGGAATATAGCTTTGAACTAACTGTTTGTTTTCAGGTATACTGGACTCAGAGGAGCACACCTGCTTCACATGCAAACAATCATATCTTTCACCTGATTATCTCGTAGCCAACAAAATTCTTCGAAAGGTAACCCATCACGAAAACACATGCTCTTTGATGTGTGTCATATTTGTTTGATCAGAGGTGTTAAGCAAATATTTTCTTCATGCAGATTGTGAATAACTTCAAGAATAAAACAGCAAACGCCACGGTCGTACGTAAGCAGGTCCAACAGGAAGCAAGTGTGAGTCCCCTTGAATGAACTGATAATAATGCATCTGTCATTGTTATTATAGAGCTCAATAGAGTTAAAAATCCCATTCATTTTCTGAATACCGATTTTGATCATCACCCATTATATTTTTACAATCTAAGGTGGACTCACCACAAGTTTGTGAAACGATGTTATAAGCTCCTGTAAAAGCCAAAAGTCATTATGATAGCAACTGCATTTCAAGAAAAACTGTTTTATTTACACAATACCACAATTAATTCAGTCATTAACCTACTTAGGTGCATCCTTACCAGGCACCTGTACATCCATGAGAACTGGAATAGTTCCTGACCCTGACCCTAACCCTAACTCTGAAAGGTAACTCAATTTCTTTCACTGATTTCTTCCGCAGGGTCACCATTTATCTGCTGTTGGCCAACCGCCAGCGAAAAGCCCGCCACATCCATCAGGTAAGAGGTTGAATTTAAATCATTTAAGGAGGCTCGTGACCTGGAAGGAAAAACATTCAACAGCTATCTAGACTGTGTTTCTGCTCCATTAGGTCCCTTCCGGGCCGGACCCCGGGAGGGAGCAGAAGGACCAGCACTCTTAAGGTCCCGGTCTCGCTCCCCTGGTGGCTTCCGGAACCGCAGCCCTGGTGGACGGAAGCCACCTCCTCGGGGGCGTCAACCCTATGAACTAAAGGGACCAAGTCCTGGAGGCCATGATCGCCGGAAGAGAAAAAGGTATCGACAATTGGAAAAGGATTACACAGACTGGTACAAAAAACCCTGCAAAGACTATGACAACCAACATCTCTCTCTATATCACAGAGGTCGCAGCAGCCGAGACAGGGAGAGGGACGGAATGTCTCCGTTACCCAGAGATTACTCCCCACAGGGGAGAGGAAGAAGCGGTGCTCCCCCTCACCATCCTCCATCCTCCCTCATCATTAGGGACTAAGTCCAGCACAAAAGTCCCTAAAACAAAGAAAGTAACAGAGAAGAGGCACAGGGAGGAATCTAAGCATTCAGACCATTCAGTAGACAGAGATGATTCGCCCAAAAGAAAAAGAGTAAAAGCTCTGCATCCAGCGGGACAGAAGGGTCTGCTGTGAAGAGCAAACCCAGGTTCAGTCGAAAGGTCGAAATATCGACTGTTGTGTACATTTAAAAAGTGTGTTTTCATCTTAAGTGAAGACAGAGGCTGTGAAGGCCAAAAGTTGTGTGCATAGATTTAACTTGCACATATCACTGCATCCATGTGAATTGTTACTATAATAAAGGCAAATAAACCAACTTGAAATACAGACTTGATTGTGGTTTATTCCATGTGTAGATAATTGATTAATTCTATCCACGGCGTGACATTTGATGTCCGTTGGGGGGTACCGTTGAGCCATTTTGCGACGCCCATTGAAATTCCTCCAGAATACATACATTTTTACCAATTTCTACCTTTTCCTGCAAATTTTGGTAAGAACTAGATGTTCCTGTTGGTAAAGCAGTTGAAACTGATCTAATTAGCTTTGACAACTTTTGAAATTTGCTCCTCTATTTAAAACTTCTGCTCCAACATGTCAACCACTTTGATTCATTTAAAGTTTGGCTATTTTCTTGTTATTCTATTATTCAATTAAATTTCTGCCCAAGATTAATTTCTGTATGTTTCCGCAATTTATTTCATATATTTTACTGAGTGGCCCAATCTTATATAATCCACAGCTAATAATCACATTATGACGTTTGCTGCAACCTGTGCAGCGAACAGGAAGCAGAAGAAATCGGACTGATACTTATCTAAATTAAAATGTGGAATATCATCAGGCAGTATGATCAGGAAAAGTTTAATAAAAACAGGGTCACACACAAGTAAACACTTGCATGCCCACAAATAGAAACATGCCTGGTGTCAAGTGTTTTTTTTGTTCCACACACTACGTCGACCCAGACTAATTATGTCGACCCAGACGCTCTATTAGATTAGATTTCTTTTTTTATCCACACAATGGGGAAATTCACTTGTTACAGCAAATAAGAGAAAAGCAAATAAGAGAAAACAAAACAAAACAAAACAAAACAAACAACCAGCAAAACAGACACTGTGCAAAAGCAGGTACTGGGGAGAAAGTGGACTCTAGTCTATAGTCTTCACTGACAACAAAACGAGTGCAGACCAGCAGTCTGCCGCTCACACTGTGAGGATTACACGTCCGTCTCCTCACAGAGGAACGGGGCGAGGATCTACTTTGAAGTCCCCCCCACCCCCATAGGAAAGGTCAAAATAATAAATGTAGGCCCAATTGATGGGTTGGCAGGGGGGCGCCAGGTTTTTGTGCTGATTTTTGGACGAGTGCTCCCCTAAAGGTAGCACTCGTCCCTATATTAGTGAATTGTTATGTAATCTATACATTATTACTATGGAGGACCAAACATGACTTAAGTATAAATAAATAAATGTATAAATAAATAAATAAAAAAGGAAATAAATTAATAAATACAGAAATAACAGAAATGTCTAAATAAATGTCTTAAATGGCTCAACGCTGCAAACAGCTACTAGACACCAGTCAGCATTGAGAGGCAGAAGTAGTAGGGCTGGATCATAACACTCCTGTGACCAATCCTGCATGAGACTGTGCTTAGACCCGCCTTTCTCATTAGCATAAGGACACTGAAAATGAAAGGGAAATGTATCAGGGAATAAATACATGTGCAAATATATTTAAGACATTTATTTAGACATTTCTGTTGTTATTGACTTATTTATTTCTGTATTAATTAATTTATTTCCTTTTTTATTTATTAATTTATTTATACTTAAGTCATGTATGGTCCTCCATACCAGACTGCTTCAAAAAACAACATATGTTTTCCAAAGTGCTTTTACAAAGACATGACATTAAGATAGGTACAGTAGATGGATAGAAAGATGGAATGAAACAGACTTCAGATTTTTACATTGTCCAGTGTAAACTTCCATCTCATTGCTCATCTCATCGAACATTAACACTGTGTTGTCACAAAGGCAAACACAAGATATTCCATTACAATGGTTGTGTTGCATTTAGTGTATGACTATGAAAGACACTGGCAGACTTGAATAGTACACAGTCGTCCACAACTTCATCAGCTGCACATGTATTATGTTGTGGCGTGCAATGGGTGTAACCTGTGTCTGTTATCCTTCACATTCAGACATTTTTCACATTTACAATTAATTGTCCTCTGACGTACAATGTTTTGAAATTTTTGGGAGATAATGTTGAAACCTTGATATGAAACAGGAGCATCACTTCTTGTTCAACCCCAAGTATGAAATACTACAGAGTCAAATGTCAATATGTACAGAATCTGCAGTTTATTGGACTGAATGTAGGTTGATTTGCCAATACAGACAACACAAAGGCGAAGAGTAAATATAACATATCACTCAATGAATAGTCAGTGAAAGTGTCTGGAACAATCAATGAATGGGGTAGAAAATGGTGTTCCAGAAATAGACATTATGATCGGTCTACTTTTCATCCGAAAATAAAATCTGAGTGATATCTTCATCATCATCATCATCATCATCATCGTTGTCATCATCTACTGAAATCCTGTCATTTCAGTATAATAATATAACATACAAATACAAAAAAGTGGGGAGAGGGGGTTTGGTCTCTTTCTTTTTTAAATAAACTCTCAAGTTTGCTGAGGAGCAGAGTGATAGCAGATCTTAATCATCTAGGAAGTCATCATCAAGGTTAACGTCTGTGGTGTCGATGTCATCCAGCTCCATGTTGTCAAGGTCCACTTCCAGCTCATCCAGAATCTATGTTGAAAAGAGTGTACAAAGACAGAAAGGACAATTATTACCAAATTAAGTGTCCCAATTTTATTTGAAAATATCACTTCAAGAATAACACAACCAGCAATTCATTAACTTCAACAAAACAGAAAATAAAAGATATAAAATTAAAGGTCCTTTAAACAATTGTAACAACCATTTAGCTCCAAAATAAAATGTTAAGTACAAGTAAAAAAACCTATAATGGAGAGATAAAACCTGCTAATGCTACCAGCAGACAAACGTCTTAAGAAAAGATAAAAAAACAACCTTGTCTTTGAGTGAAAATTCAGGTATTTCCTCCTCCTGTTCCTCAACTGCTGTGGGATCAGCAGATTCAGGTTGAAAAACAACCTCAGGTGCTGCTGCTGCAGCAGCAACAGAAAATTCTGCCATTGAGGACAGTAATTTTTCCTCTTCCTCTTCCTCCTTCTTCTCAAGATCCTGTGTCTGACAGAATCAGGCAGAATGAATTTCTTCATATAGATTCTGTTCAACCGTATGACCTATACAGCATGTTAGCAAAGCTAAGCCACTGGCTGGAACTGATATGCGAGTCAACAGAAATGTTGAATACTATCAACAAACCTTTGTAGGAATGAAGGTTCCTTTGGGCTCGTATCCTACAGCTTCCTCAAGAATGTTCCTGTCTTCATTGGGCTGAAAAACATATGGAAGAGACGTTTGACAACTAATAGACAATAGAAATATTGGTTGAATACAGCACAACACCTTTTAGTCACTTTTTAAGTCATACAACTCACTGTGACAAGAGGATAGTCCGTTGCTGGCCTGGAGGTCCCCAAGCAGGTCTCTCTCAGATAATACTCGGCTGCAAAGGCTTCTTTCAATCCGGGGAACAGATTCTCATACTCTGTAGGGTCTGCTAATGATTCAGCCGCCTGCCATGAAGATTTAGTACAATGTGTCATGGTCAAGAACAATATGCACAAATAACTCTCCAGCATCTACATTGATTGATAGTTTTTTCTTGATTTTTTCCACAGGAAACAACTCTTGCTGCAGCAATATTCTTTCTGGTAAACTATGACCTCAACAACAGGACTGACCTTCTGGTTGACCTTCGCCAGGTTCTCCCTCCACAACTTCACCACACGGGACACCTGGCTGGGCAGGTAGGTGCGAGCCAGGAAGGCAGCCTCAGGTAGTCGGTTGGTCTTGATCAGAAGCTCCAAACAATGATCCAGTCTGAGAAAAGAAGAAAGAGAAAAGTTAACAGTCGCCATGACTGACTCCTTTCCCTAATTTTGTTCGCTAGTGTCACCACCTTGAAGACTCAAACATTCTATACTCACTTCCCCTGCAAGAAGTAGGTCATGAAGGCCACATTGTTCTTCCCATCCCTCTCTGCCCCCTCAGCCAGCTTGCCCACCATTGTGGCGTTACCAGAGGCTGTGGCAAGAAGGAGCAGGCCACCGTAATCCTGGGCATGGTGCAGACACTCCTGGGCCAGGCTGAATTGACACTTGCTGATAGCAAGCTCTGCTAGCTGCTTCCATTTCTGCTCCGACTGCAGAAGAAAGGAAAAATATGAGAAATATTTTGAATTGAATGGCAATGTTTCAAAATGATGAAACATCTGATTTGAAAAAAGGCAGTGTGATCTTACCTCTGCCTCCACAGCCAGCTGATAAGCAATCTTCAACTCTCCCAGCTGCAAGGCCAGCTCAAACCTGTGCTCTGGGTCTGTGGAAACAGCCAGTGCCTGCTGCTTGAAACCCTGCAAAGACACAGATTATAGTCATTATCATTATGTATCATCAGATAAAATACTCAATATTTTTGCAGAGTTGATTACAAAAAATACTGAATCTTAGCTAAATTAAACTTATGGAAAAATTGAATGAAAAAGAAAAGCACTACTGTTTTCCCAACCTGTTTCTCCAGGAAATGGGCCACCCTTGTCCGCTGCTCTTTTGGAATTGTGGGCAACACCTTGTCAGCCATCCCAAAGTCCCTCCTCATTACCGCAGTCTGGTACTCCAGGACGGAGACCAGCAGGGAGTAACTGACAATGTTGAGCTCCTTGTCGCCGAGGTACAGACGGTCATCTTTGGGTATGTAACCCAGTAGGTACATGGTTCTGCAGGGAAAGAGGGCAGCACGTTTAATAGATACACAGCAATCAAGATGACATTTAGAAGATAGCAGGCTTTTATCAGACTTTGCGAGAAACAATCAAGAGCTTAAATTCAAATTCAAGATAAATCTCTCTGTTTAATTACCTGTCCAGATGAGCAATTGTGACAATCTCTCCTCCAACATAGTAGTTAAGTCTGTTCACAGAGCTGGTGTAGATGAAGCAGTCTCCGACCCAGAGACCAGTCTTCACAATCTCCTGGATCTCTCCTTGGACCTGGAAAGAGACAACAGGGACAAATTAATTAATTAAAAAGGTAAGTATGGATGATAAATTAAAGAAAACATTCCATCTTAGTAAATAAATATGACCAAACTGACTAAGCTAGATAACAGCATTTTTTTGCAAACAAACACTGAAATATACTCCTAATAAGGGAAGTGCACACATCCACACACCCACCTCAAAGGCATCTTCAATACCATCCTCAGTCACTCCTTCATTGTTCTCATGAGAGGAAGCTACTTTATCAGCCAGATAACGCAGGATGAAGAAGGACTCCTCTGTAGCAATGCAAACCAGCTCACCAGAGTCTGACCAGAAGATCTGAATGAATTATGAAAAAAACGAAAGTTCAGTAAAGATGATGTGAATCAGACAAAGTAAAAAGCCAGTAAAGAAACAAGGATGGACATTTATCATTTGGTAAGCCTATCTTACGTGTTTAGGCTGGATCTCAATGCGGCGGACCAGCTCTGTGTTCTCCCAGTCGTAAAATGCCAGGCCATTAACTGACCTCACCCCAAGCAAGAAGCCTCCATAGATCCCTGAAGTAAACACATTCACCAACCTGGTGAGGAAAACTGTCGACTTCCAAAACTCCAATCCCACCACACATCAGTGTCCTCATTACCTTCTGCTCCAAAGTCAGGCTTGAAAGACTTTTTCTCCTTGAAATTTTTGAAGAGTTTGACGACACTGTTGCTTTCTCTGATGGCATACCTGTAATTAAAAAAGGTGTTGCAGTTAGCTCTCAACTCTCTGGCAGAAGGATTAAGAGCATGTAGTTTTGTTTTTTTCAAACTGCGTACTTACTCAGAGGAGTCGTGAGCCCAGGCAAACTCCTGAGCTGAACCGAAGCTCTTGTTCCTCAAAGCCATGGCAGTGTAAATGATGTACTCTCCATCTCCGCAAACCACAACGAACCTGGTTTACACACAAGTTGATAAATGAGTGAACTTTGTATTGTATATCCATCGTTTATCTGTCTCCCGAGCACAAATATTTGGAGGCTTGTGTCTGTGTGTCTCTCTGTCTGTGTACCTTCCATTAGGGTTATGCTGGATGGTTTGAGGGTAAATCTCACAACTGCCCATGTCTTTGACAGCTAGTGGCAGCCTCTCTCCATCCTTGATTTCAGCATCACCCATGGCCTTCAGATTTGCCTGCTGTATTTCACTGTGTTTGGCCCAGATGATTTTGCCATTTGTGTCCATAGACATGGCTGGCTCCTCACGACCCACCTGCAAAGCAGAAGAATAAGATTGTATGTATTTGATTATTTGAAATCGTGTACTCAACCTAAACGTATATTTCCTCCATATTTAGCATTTTGAATGTTAAAAAGTTTAAGTAGAGCTCTTTTATTTTGATTACACTTCTCCTACTGCATTTAATAATTTAAAAATCAGAAGGACTTTTTAAAAATGACTCTTTCCTCTGCTCACCTTAATAATTATGCTGCCTTCGTCGTAGCCCAGCGCCACGTTGTTGGAGCCCCTCAGGCCACTGACACACCACACTCTCTCCATGCCATAGTTCAGTGTACTCTCCAGGCGGTAAGTGCTCGAGTGCCAGATACGCACCGTACCTACAGAGTGAAGAGGTAACGTTACATACAGCAAATATCAGTAAGATCAAGAAAGAGATGAAGTGAGGTGATGTTTGTGTTCAGAGTGAGAACAAGTGGAATTCCTCCTCACCATCCTCTGATCCAGTGATGATGATGGGCAGCTCGGGGTGGAAGCTGACACAGGAGACGTTTTGGGCGTGGCCCTCCAGAGTTTGAACACAGGTCTTGTTCTACCACACACAGAGGAAGACAGTTGCAACTTTAATATGAGGGCACAATGCTGAGGCTCTATGATCAGTGGTCTGTAGGCTACTGACCTTTCCAGAGAAAGAAGTAAATGAAAAACACTAGGGGGGAATCATAACGTTTTCTAACCTGGTAGTCCCAGATCTTGACTTGGCGATCATCAGCCCCTGAGATGAGGTAGGGCTTGTCTCCTCCACTGTAGTAATCAATACAATTGACTCCCTTCTCATGGCCCTCCAAAGTGAAATTGGGAGATGAAGAGCCGAGCTGCCACACCTGAAATAATCCAGTGGACATGACAGAGAATCACTGATCAGAAGAAGCTGAAGCATTGTACATTAAAATCAACAACAGCAAGTGGTTGCTACCTTAATCGTCCTGTCCAGGGAGGCACTGGCAAACTGATTATTATCCTTAGGGTTAATAACAATCTGCATGACATAGTGAGTGTGGCCCTCAAACACCTGACTGCAAGACCACTTCTTCTCCCAGTCCCACAGCTTGATCAACATGTCATCTGTGCAAACACAGAAAGGCATTCATGCATTAATGATAAACTATATGTACATTTGACAAACAAGGTAAAAGGGAAACTTCAGTGAGCCACCAATTATGCAATCTCAAATTCACTAGCTTACCACTGCTGGTAAGGATGTATGGCTGGGTCGGATGGACAGCGATGCAACGGATGTAGTCAGAGTGGGCCTCAAACATGTGGACCCGCTCCAAGGTGTTGTAGTTGAACACACGGATCTGCATGTCATCCTGTGTGAGGTAGAAAAAAAATTCAATACCAACTGAAAATGAAATGTTAATTATCTTGATCAGATGTTAAGTTGAAGCATAAGCCATGTGATGTTTAGTCCCCCCTCGGCTATGGTTAACCATGGCTCAATATTTTACGGCACTTAAACCACACCAAATCAAATAAGTTCAATATCGTACTCTCTCAGTTTATTCAAGTATACCACAGTCATGAACCCACAGATTCATGGACACAACTCACCGCTCCTGTGATGACCCAGTTCTTCCTTGCCACAAACTTAGAAGCTCTGACAGGAAGGTCACACACTTCGAAAGTCTTCACGAGAGTCTGGGGGGGTAAAGAAATGTCAGACTTCATCTCTGACTGTATAGTCAGATGTTCAATCAATGACTTTTAGACATACTTTTCACCATATTACCCAGAATAAGAGGGCCAGTGACTGGTGATCATACCTGTGATTCGTGGTTCCACACACAGACGCTGCCGTTGTAGAGACTGGCCAGCATCCATGGCTCAGTGGGGTGGAGGTCCACACTCTTCACCCGGTCTGACCTGGCTGTCAGCCGCCGCTTAATGTCCAGCCTCAGAGGCTGAAAACACGGAGGGCGTCAGTGTCTATTTCTACATTCTTCATATTCTCGGCAAAAGGGTAGCTAAGTGTTTGATGATGTGTGGGAATAAAACACCCTGACGTCTACGTTAATACCAGGAATAAAGCAATGGTAGCTGTTAGCATGCGATGAAAAGGCCGATACATTTAATCGCTCTAACAATTCCACGATTGTAACTCGTACATTTGAAACATTATACAGTGGACTCAATGCAAATGTCAGGGCAGGAATTCAAGTCTGCAGACAGCAAAGTTTAGACATATTAGCTGCCGTTAGCCACAAGCTAACTAGCCGTTTAGCCATTAACGAGAGTGTATTATTATTTGACAATGTTTCACAGTAATTTTAGAATAAACCAGGAGACTCACAAGACTCTTACGGAAACAACATAAGATATGAAGTTATTTTAAAGGTGTCCTACCATATTGTATCCCCGTGTTGTCGCTATAAAATCAAATAAATGTAGCGGTCGGTCTCTTAATGTTGCGATTCCAGTGAACAGGGACACTGACGTGGAACTTCCTGAAACGTAATCTCGCGTGAGCTGCGCGGAGGAAGTGGTGACGTGACATGAAGCTTCTGTTTGTCTCTGAGCTGCTCAATGGAGGCTGATCAGTGTGTCTCTGTCATTGATGTACAAGCGAACACAGGGGCGGAAATGCGCTCCCTGGGCCACAGGGATGAGCCAGCCCCACGCCACTACGCTGCCATGGGTGGCACCAGGACATCAGTGGACATAGGAGCGGGGTCCGAACTCATGGGTGAGGGTGGGGGGAATTTTATTAGGGCGAAACAACTGTTGCACAAGTTGTGTCCCTAAACGCTTTCCACTTTAAAATAGGGAAATTACACTTCACTCTAATGCTCTGCAGCATTCATGAGATATCCTTCACCAGAAGTAAATACAAAAAATTTAAAATTAAATTACATTTAATTAAAATAAATGTTGACATTCAGTATGACTTCAGTGATTCCAACATCTTGATGAAATTAAAAAAAGACAAACTTAATACATTGCGCTTACTATTAAGCACATGCTATGTATCAACATAGGATTATGCTACTTTAAACCCCTCAGTTTGTTTTTAGTGACAATGTAGGAGGAGTAGCGTCAACAATCATGTCAACTTTTGCAGACATAACACACTCGCTATTGAGTCTGGTCTATTTTCAACTAGCATGTACTATCAGGCCAGATGTTTCATTTTCAAGGTTAAGATCCATTGGTGTCATTGTAAATCAGAGCTCAACTCATCTCACCTCACTTCCAGGATAGTACCATTTTTTGTCCAGCAGATGGCAAAATGATCTCTCATGAAGAAGAATGCAAAATCATGTGAATTACAAGTGATTTGAAATGTAATGGTGTGATTCACGACTTCCTTGCAGCCTCTTTGTGCCTGGACACAATAGTCAAAAAGTCCCTTTGCTTTTCCTGATGATGAACACCTGAAATAAAAGTGGATTCCCAGTAGTAACAGGAGCAGCCCCCGCAGCCCCACACACACAATATAGCCTTTTTTCTGAAAATTGCCTTTATTCATTTTTCAATGTGGGAAACATGTCACTGAGGAGCATGCAAAGACATAGTTAACCAAGCAAATCAAAACAAAAAGAGACATTTGCACATATTTTATTCTTTTCTCTTAAACACCTGAAGACAAAGTACATCTTCACACGTCAGCTCCTGTCAGCAGAGAGGAAAATGAATCTGTTAATGGGATGTATATATATTTAATATTATTCTATTATTACCAGGACCGTCACTGTCAACCCACCAGGTAAAGTTTGTCTCCCTCTATCCAGTGCTTCCAGCCTCGATTTGCCTTCTCTCCTTTCTGACTGCACACCAGCTTGTCACCGTCCCAGTTTACCAGACACTACAAGACGACATAGAAATCTGTATGAATGGGTTTTTGATTTGACATGTTGATAAGTACACCTGGGACTAAAACTGCCTGACTCCACCTCAGTGATTACATTGACCACTTACCATATACTGAACGTGTCACTGTGGAGTCCCACAGGTCTGTAGAAGTTGAATTTACACCTTCAGTGAATAACAATGTCATATATTGAATTTACATTTTTAAGGAATGTAAAAACACAGCTCCAATGTCATTAATCCATTTCTTTACCCAGCAATGGATGACACAGGAGGTCGTCCACAAACCAGAAGGTTGGTGGTTCGAGCCTCAGCTACCGTAGTGTCCTTGGGCAAGACACTGTACCCCAAATTGTCCCTAGCGGCAAGTGTGTGAGTGAAGTTTAATAGAGAAAAGGGCTGCACATAGATGTATGAATGCGTGGACACCAATCCTTTAGTGTAAAGATCCAGTGTAACCTAACATCCTTGTTAATCACTGTTTATTTATCATTACACGATGTTTTTTTAACTCTGATGTTACACATAGGCCACAGAAACCTCATGCCCTGGACACACCTAGATAGCACGGCTGTTGTTAACACATAAACAACAAGGGGCGAATTCTGAATAATAGATACACTATCACCGTCTCTCGACACGTCAAGGTCTCCTGACATGCAAGGGCAGCCCACCTTGATGTTCCTGTTGTCGAGGCCCTTGGTGTGCTCGTCAAACTCCACCCCCACAGTGAAGGCCAGCTCATAATTCCTGAAGGTGCTCAGTGTTTTGAAGTCAAACTTGTCTCCGTCCTGGGTGACCACTTTGGTCTGAGACAGGGAGATGGCGATTTTCCTTGTGGCAAAGTCAATGTCTGGGGTCAGAGGAGAGAGACGTGGTTATTCAGAACAGACACATCACTCCGCATGAAATAAATGAACAGAGAAATAATTCAATTCTGAGCTTTTCATTGACGTCTGTGTTCAGTGTTAAGTAGAGGACACTCTTTCTTGGTTTATGTCCATGATGAAATAGTTGAATAATACAACAGTTGAACTCAACACGAATCTGTAGGGAAAGTGCATTAACTCCAGGGCAGATTGGAACAGGAGAACAGAAGCGCTGCAGAATGATTGAGAGAGCATGAAATTGGATGACTTTGTTACTCGTGCAGGTTGTTCAACCTCTCTCATCACCCTGGAACTTCACGTCACCGCATCACACAGACGACAGACACTCAAATGAAACAATTAAAAAAGTTTCTTACTTAGTACTTTCAAATACTCCTCAAATTTCTCACTGGTTTCCAGTATCCATTTCCCGCTGAAGTCTGCTGGCATGGTGGCAGATGGTGACAGTGCTGTGCGAGTGGATAGACTTTAGACAGTGCAAAGAGAGGGAAGGTCCACGTTGTCCTTCTTTTATGCAAGATAGAGTCGGAGGGCATAGGACTATTGATAAGTGAGTTTATAGCTTGAAGAAGATTGGCGGGGATTATAATTTATTAGGTGAGGGACGGGTAGGAGTCATCATTTTACTTTGGGTCATTGGGGAGGTTACTAGGCTCATTGGTCTGGGTGCCCCCATACAGAACCACAGACCCACATAGACCCACATGAACCCACCACCGCTCTGACTCTCACATGTACCCATGCAGATGTGACTGTGGTGGTCCGTGTGCAATGTACAGACGCTGTGTTGTAACGTCTGCCAACATTGTGCGCTCTCTCTATTTGATCACTTTCTGAGGCAAACTCAACCGCTAGACCAGAGGAGCTGAACTTTGACCGTGAGGGGTTAATAAAGTTTAGTCTTGCGGTGAAAACAAAATTTATTTCAGACAAAATTTGAATAAATATTTACATCTGAAATAAATAGCTGAGTACGCCAGGATAGCCCCCAGGCAAATGAAATATGTGTTTTTGAACGATAATTGAATTTCATATGGTTAAAGTGCAGTTTCTACCATCAGGCCATCAGGTTCATAAACTTGCAGCCAACACATGACTAACAACCCTCATCTGGTTTCCTGCTTATTTACACTTAATTTGGAAAAAGTGTGAAATAACTTTTCACACACACTCCATACAGTCAAAGTTGTTACTTCATTTGCAACGAATGTCACACTGAACCTTTAATTGTATATAGTTTTAGTTTTGTATTGTATTGTATATTCCTTTTGAATAGTTGGCTCTTTCTACCTTTTATTTCAATTGAACTATTGCACCGCTAAGTTGACTGACACCTTTCATTGTTGCTGCCCCTGTGTTAACTTGTATATGAAAAATAAATTGTAAAGCTTTATCACAAAAAGTAAAACTAATTAGTTTCATATTGTCTATATATACTCCTTCTCCCCTATTGTAAAATCATCATTTTAGCTTCAGTAGTTAAATAATAATTCTTAACAAATTTATTATATCAAATCCCATTTTTTACAATGCTAATAGCTGCTATTTATTCTGCTATTCCCGGTTAAATCTGGTAAGGGTCCACCATTTGCACTCTGGATCCTATGGCGTCCAGAAAACATTCACATAAATCTACAAATGTAGCTGCTTCAAACATCTTTCCGTCCTCTAGTGATTGATAACAACTTGAACTTCAGGACACAAAATGGCTCCTGCTTCACCCAAACCGACAAAATCCTTTAGAAATGTTTTATTGGGAATAAATGTAAATGTCGTTTTTTTTACTCCTCTGGCACTGGCATCAGACTGTGGTTGGACCCCTCCCTGACAGCATAATCTTTGAACCAGCCAAAGCAAGAGCTGGGGAGAGATCAATAACCCCCCCCCTCGGGAACCATAAATAAACAGAGCCTTCAGGTATAGAGGCCAGGGTGACGGCGGGGTGTGAATTCACAAGAAGCAGCAGGAAGAAGGAGCAGAAGAAGTAAAGAATGAGTCGGACACATTATATAAAGTACTCGGTTGGTAATGGCAGGAGTGAGCTGACAGATTAGCTGATTCAGAGCACAGTTGTGTGTCTGAAGCTCCGAAGGCTGCACGTCAGTTCAAATCTTCAAGTTGAGGCCCTCGGATTCCTCGCGCACATCCCGAAAAAGGCTTTTTGGATAGAAGAGGCTCCAAGCTCCAAACTTAGGTGAATAAGAACATTTCATTTAAACGGTTTGTTTGCCAACCAAAACAATGGATTTCATCCATCCATCATCTATACGGCTTGTCCTCTAAGGGCTGCGCAGAGAACAGGTAAACTCAGTAAAAGCACAGCCTGGACGTAACAGGATTCGAACCAAGAACCTTGTTTGCTGTGAGGCAACAGTGAAAACCACTTCAACACCCAATAAAGATCTCACAAAAGGTACTCAGAAGAACAACACAAACAACATTGTTGAGATCTGAATAATTTATTGATTGATTAATTTATACTATAAATTGCATAGTCCTAAAGGATCATGGAGGGATATATACACACATCATATCTGATATCCATTCTGCAGAGACTAAGCTTCAGTCACCAAGAAACTTTAAGTCCTCAACCAAACTCAGATCATTGTATTCAGTCCAACTAAAAAGACTTCAACCCTCGTATTATTAACCCTCTTATGATTAACCTGTTATTTCACTGCTCTCCACCTTGAGACAGACATGGACAGATAACGTTACATGATACACACACTGACATGCACTGTATATGAAACTGGCTATTGCCGAGTAAGGCAACAGCTTCGAAGGGATCTAACTTTGTCTCCAGCAGAAATAGCCTTTACAACAAACTAATACACATGACGTAGGTGGATGGATCTATGGAGAGATGCTGAAATGGCCCACATGGAAGTTGGGGGTGTGTGTTCGAGTCGGAGGCAACTTAGGTCTTCTTGAACACCTGCTTGCTAACAACTCCCCCGGCTCTCAGCTCCTGTAGAAAACAAGGGAGATAAAAGATGGGTAAGTAAGGGGGACAATTGGATGAATCGCTTTAAGTTTTGACCAATCAACATTTCCTGAAAAGTGCTTTTATTTTAAAGTTAACATACTTAAAGGAATTATAGTCTGGGAATAAGAATAAATCTCAGATCTTGGTGAATAAATCAACCATGTCCAGGGAACTGATATTTACGCATGTGTAATTTGGTGAAGATCCAATTCAAAATCCGGATCTCATGGATTTAAATGTAGTTACATTGAGGAGACTTTTGAGGTATTGGCCCTTATCGGATTCTACATTTTGACAGAGATGATATAATGTGTTTCAAAGTGAAAAGAAGACATTAAAAGCCACAAACTTACAGAAGATTTACAAGAAATATCAGGAATTCATGGTTTCCCTTGATAAGGACAATGATCTAGCTGAAATGCGTCCACCCGGTAATGTAATTTCTGCCACCAGAGGTCCCTGTTGCTCCATATTCAAACCCTCCTCTAGCTCTTAGGAACTTTTCAATAACAACTAATTTCATGGCAGCTGATTGAAAACATTATTTGGCACCACTTTAACCAAATAATTTGTCTGGTAATTTTTTTTCTTAGCCTTGATAGCAGTAATCATACAGAGGTAAATCTGATAATGCAGAGCTAATGAAAATGGTAATGCACCAGTCATTACATTACATTCTTTTCAGATGCAAATGCTTTTCATTACGCAGCCACACTGGGGCCACACTATGAATAATTTCACAGAGGAGTTGTTTGGAAAAAAAATGCTACTCGAGTCCTTCTAACAGAAATTAGTTTAGCAGAGTCAAGATACTAATACGACAGAAGTTGGTGCTGGTGCATGCTGGATCACTGGAGCTTATATTATTCAGCATCAGCCTATTTGTTTGACCAGGAGGAAACGTTTGAGTTGAGCATATATGAAACTATAATTTTTTCCATGGAAACAACATGCTCAGATGTGATTTCCTACACAGAAATGTGATTTCTATGGCAGTAAATGAGCCATACACATGTAACCTTGATAATCTTCATCTCCTGTGTTTATGCACCTCACACAGTATAATGTTGATGGAGCTGGTGGGCAAATTCATACTGGAGTCCGAAATACAAAAAATATGCACTGCACATACAGCGCTGAGAGGCATTTTAGATTTGAATTTAAGTGACCAAACTGCAAACATTAATATTCAGGGAAGGAATCGATGTTTTCTCACCAAATGAAGCTCATCTCCTTCCACCCAGTGGCTCCAGCCTCTTCCTTCAATCTCCCCCTTCTGCACACACACCAGCTTGTCTCCATCCCAAGTGATGGTGGTCTAAGGGGGTCAAAGGTCAGGGTGAGACACGAGATGCGTCAGTGGGGGATTTTGTTGAACTTGAGAGTGTAGATGCATGATTTAAACATATGGAATATGCAGAGCGAGAGGCCACAAACACACACACACACACACACACACACACACACACACACACCCACACACACACGTTACCCCTCTCTCTCTTTGGCAACCAGCCAAACAGCTTATAGCTTGTCTATAATCAGCCTATCAGAATGAAAAAAAGATTTTACAAGGGGGACCTCAGATAATCTTTACGCCTGTTCAGTATTCACTGACTCTGATCAAATAAGAATGAATCTTGACTTATTTCTCGGCCTCTTGTTCTTCTTCCCCTGCCCCATTACGTCAATCTGCTGACAAACATCTGAGGAGTTTGAGAAGTTTTAAAAATGCAGGTGGAAAAGTTTTGTCCAGCTCATTACAGTCCAGCTATGTGCCACCGAGAAGAGTCAGTTTATCCGTCTGCAGGCTTTGCACCAGATGTGTCCGAGCCACAGGTTGCCACACCTGCAGCAGTGTGAGGTCACTTGAGAAGCTTTGCCCAAATGCAACGTGTGTACCTTCCTTAAAATGTATTGAGTGCCCCCTGGAGCACACTCACCATGCATTTCCTGTCATCCACTCCAGACAGATCCTCCTCAAACTCTTTGCCCACATGGAAGTCCATGTTGTAGTTTTTGAAGGTGCTGAGGGTCTTGATGACGATGTGGTCGCCGTCGTGGCTGATTTCCTTGTCAGGCTTCAGCAAGGTTGCGATTTTCCTGATGGCGACATTCACATCTGTGGAAGTGGAAAAGGAATAAGAGACAGGAGGTGGGAGGTGAGCAGCAGGGTATTCCAGTGCAGTTATACAACTTCAGGAATAAGATGATTAGTTTTGAAAAGTGAGAGGATATGATATTTTGCAATCTAGCTAAAGTAGAGCACTTCTGTTAAAAAGAACATTATCTATTAGCTGTTAATAATGATAGTTTCTCAATAAAAGTAACTGGAGGACATTACATATCAGAGCAAATTTGCATTTCCTTTGTTCTGGTAATAATATGAGATTTGAGAGAAAAAAACTGTTATCCCATATACTCAAATCTTATTCTCTTTATGAACACTGGACGATTGTTGGAAAACTTATATATTTATATACCTGATATACTATATATCTGCTGACTGACATTTAAATAGGAGTCTGTTCTTATACTGATATTCTATCCCAGAGGATGAGGTGAGGCAGGTTCCTCGACAGCCAACAGGATGGCCTTTCACCTACTTCCACAAAAGTTTCAACAAACTCACCGAGAGCCTTCAGGTACTCCTCGAAGTTATCACTGGAAATCATTTTCCAATATCCATTCAGATCGATAGGCATGATGGCTGTGTTTCTGCGGGCGAGGAGGTCTGCACTGGTCGACTGCTTGTGATGGAATGCAGAACTCTGTTGTCAAAAGCCTCAATTTGAACCAAATTCACTTTAATCCGATTAACCTGTTCCTCACACCTCCCACCACCGGCACCACATAACCCCACAATCCCCAGCACGCTCCCCCTGCATATATAACAGGGACATGCATACATAACGCAGAGTACACTCGTGTGCTTTATGTTGGGAGAGTGCTTACTCTGCATGTGTGGGATTAGGATGAACACACTTCCTTTATTAATTGACCCAGGCGCACTTGTGTGTTTGTGTGTGTGTGTGTGTGTTTGTAATTCCATGTGTGGTAGATTTGGCTTCTGTTGTATAAGATGAGGCCTGTTTCAATTGTGTTAAGATTACTGAGCCATCAACAATCAGTCTAATGGAATCAAATCACACAAAGATCAATTTAAACATTAATCGTCCTGTGCTGCGGCTGAACGGCGTGCACATTGTGGATGAAATGCACGACACAAAAGCGGAATCACCTGAGCTTAAAATGATCCAACTGCAACAATTAAATTGAGCACAAAAGGCCTGTCACATCTTTTGTCTCCCCTAAATAACTCAATTAATTTGATAATCTCTCTTTTGGGACCGCTGCAGCCGAACCACTGTCTAAATCCTTTAGTGGCTACAACACAAAGACACACACACACTTCTTTCAAAGGATGCCAGTGTGTATCAGTGGCACAGTGCTGCTTTCAGCCATTGGCCTCAGTGAGATATCACCTCCTGTAGCTGAGCAACTGTCAGGATTACTTTAAATCCTGTGGTGGAAGAAATAAACTACAGGCCTGCAGACACACAGTGTGTGGACGATAATGGGAAAACTGTACGGATACACAATGAATGAAAAATCCTCACATGAGAAGAAATTCAGAATGGGGCAACAACTAAACATGCACACATGGTGGCTGGTAGTATGGTGATTGAAAATTGTGAACCACAGCAAAACAACCTCTAGAGCACATAGAGGATTAAGTAATTCCAACAGAACAAAGATTTTAGATTTGTGGACTGGACGAGTGAGGAGGAGGTTTTCAATAAACTATGTATAATCTATATGATTAGATCTTTCTTTGTGTCTACATTGATCAAGTTTAGTGGTCTGTGTAAACACCAGTGATCAATGTAAAGGAAAGAGTTAATTGTTCTATGCCTATAAAAGTCTGCCATGTTGTATTTGTATTAAAAACCTAAGAATTATCTCCATTAACAAAACAAAAACTGTGTGATTTAGCTATTTAAAAAACTTTCAAAAGTGAAACTTGGCATGGGTTGTTAAGGGGCTTTATGATCTTTTTATATTTTTACTGCCTGGCTTAAGATTTTAGACTTTTATGAGTAATAATAAAAACACCAGTCAGACAAGAAATACTTCACATGCATAGATTTTATATCGGTTTAATGAACTGCAATGATGTGCGATGTGAAAAACTACAAGAGATAGAAAACTGTTAGCAGACAAATGTTCTTTTTCACAATGGAACAAGGGCTCATGACATTTCATGTGTGTGAATCAACAGACATGAAATGTGATGCCTGGAAAACAAATTTAGACCAAACATGTGTTTTTTTTGTGCAGACATTTAAAGGCTGTGCAAACCTCTTCCACTCGGCAGTCCAGTGGAAACAAAGAGAGCTTCCAGTCCCTGAAGTAAAGCACTGATCTGTGAGTAAATCCACTATTCGAGGACTCTCATGCTCAGTCCGTCTCTTAGTCATCCAGACTGCTCACTGGCTCTTGTGCCTGCTTGGTGAGTGGCCTCAGCAACGTGCCCTTATTCCTCCTCTCGCTGTCCTCTGTGTAAAGCTTGTGCTGGTGAATATATTCTATCACTGAGTCTGGGATCAGGTACTTCACGCTCTGACCCCGCCTCAGAGCCCGACGCACCTCCGTGGCGCTCGTCTCATTCCTCATCCACTCCCTCACAAGGAAAATGTTTCGCTGGTGGCGGGGAGAGCATGTCCGACTCGTGCACAGTCTGCTCGGGCTGCAGCCCGCCACGGCTGACAGAGACGAGGCCGAAGCGCCCGACCGCCTCCTCCACGTGCTCGTCCGTCCACAAGCCGGGGATCTTGAAGGTGTCCAGGAAATCGGCTCCACAGAGGAGCTTCAGCTGGGGTCCTGAGGAGGAAGACAACGCAAGAGATACAGGCTACATGTATGGAAGTTGTGAGGCATTAAAAAGAAAAGGCTAATACCTGAAATTTATTCTGCATATTAAACATAATCTATGATATTAAAAAGATTAAGGTCTAAGGTTTTTGTAATAGCTTTTTCTATTCTGTATGTGATTACACAGAGTCTGTAGAGGAGGGAACATTTTGGGGTCAATTGTCGTTTCTGAACAATCAGGTAAAAAAATGGGAAAAATAAAGTGTCTGGAAAACAAGCACTGATATGAGGAGCACAGAGGCTGGTTTGGACCAGACAAAGAAAAAGTACAACATGACTAAAACTGATAGGTCTAAAATTTACACAACTTAGATATTCATGTTGCTGGAGGCTACAGTTAATCACAACAACGCTAACTACTCCTTCCACAAAAACTCAAAGTAAACTGTGTGAACTTATGTGTACTTAACTCTCCATTAAATCTACTAAAAGACACAATAGGAAATAATCATCATCATCGTGAACAAAATACATATTTTATCTGCTTTCTCTCTGATGAGCTTTCGGGGCTTTTCCTGTACATGATATTATTTCAAAGTGCAGCAAACACACACACACACTCTTAAAAAGTATTACTAATACTCTCTAAACACTATTGTTCAGAAGCACACTGCACAGGCACATTATGTGGGATTAACAGTCCTCTGTTACAGGGAATGTTAAAGATGTGATTAAGTAATGTGCTGGGAAAAAACTTTCAAGTTCTCATTGTGTTAATTCTTTTACTGAACTAATGCCAAGTTTCAAATAAGGAGTTCTCACCTGCGATGGTAGTGGTGTCACCGTTGGAGTTCATGTGCTTCCCTGCTCTTCCCTCATACTCCTTTAGAATACGTCCATAATGATACCTGCACATAAACCAACAGAAAATGTATGAGGGAGTATTTGATATGGTAATGACATAGACTGTAAATAGAGATTGATGACATGACAGCTCACAGAAAATGAAGCCAAAGTGTCTTGATCGCCACCTGGGGACCGGCTGCAGTATCTGTTTTAAACCCGCCTCCTCCATGTTAGTGGTTAGGACTTGGACCAAACTCACTATGCATCACTAGTGTGAAGACTTGCACTCATTTCAAATGCACAAAATGGCAGTGTTGGTATCCAGGATATTTTCACTACATTTCTGAATGGTGTGAGGAAGTGGTGACGCATTGTCCCTTTTTAGATGCAGTCTATGGGTAATACACAAAATCTTATTTTTTCCGATATGCAGGGTTGTAATTTTCATCCATGTGACGCTTATTATTATTTTAATGAATTCAATTATTATTTAACTTTCTCTGTTTATGCATTTGTTTAAACTGGATTTGTCCTGTGTAATTCTGCCAATAAAGCTTTATGAAAACTCAAGTGAATATGAAAGAGAGTGTCAGAGGAACCTTTAACAAGAAGATGAAAAACCTCACTGTTTTCAAGTAAAGCTTCTTAAAGAAGTCATCACACATTTGCGCTTGTGTGTGATCGGGGGAGATGACGTGTGACGTGGCCTCGGACAACAGGCCCTTTATGCCTTGATCTGCACTTGTGTTGCGAAATCACAGCTTACACAGGAAAAAGTGCGGGCGGGGGGGTCACTAATGAGGGGATTTGTAAGAAGCAGGAAACAGGGAAAAGTGGAAAACTTCTAAAATTAGCCCAGATATGCACCTATAAGCAAATGCAACTTACTAAAATTTCCATTTTTATCATTAGATGCTGATTCATTCCCCCGGGCGACACACTTGATAAGGCCCAGTTACACAAATAGCATATTTCTGCCTTTGTAATACAAAGTGGGACAACACGCAGACTTTCCTTATTCACATCTTCTCATTATGAATGCAGCAGCTCTGTCTGACTCTCTTCACCCATATTCATATCGCAGGCAGCTTTTCTTTTTTTCATACAACTGCACCAGTCCCACTTGGCCCCCACTGATTTCACCCGGTGAAAACCCAAACCTGCCACGGCTCCAGTCTCGTCTGGCTTCCTCAAGAGACTACAACCTATAATTTAGGCTTGAATATTGAGCTTTAAGAAGGACTGACAGAGGGACAGAGAAGGAGAGTGCTTCCCTGGGAACTCTGCCGGTGCTAAGGTAAAACTAGGACGTGTCAGAAAGGAGGAAATATTTGTCTTGTGTCCCAAAGAAGGTCTAACAGGAGACAGTAAAAGCTAATGGAAACATAAAGCAGGGAGTGAGTAACATGCTGTTGGTGGAATGGAATGTCCTTGACCC
The DNA here is from genome assembly GCA_038501795.1 of Pseudopleuronectes americanus. Classification (NCBI taxonomy): domain Eukaryota; kingdom Metazoa; phylum Chordata; class Actinopteri; order Pleuronectiformes; family Pleuronectidae; genus Pseudopleuronectes; species Pseudopleuronectes americanus. The sequence continues at coordinate 9,836,162 of CM076730.1, read as the reverse complement.
TGTCGTGAAATAGGTTTATCCTCTAGTGCGGTAAAAAGCCTTCAATGACTTGACATGCCATTAAAGAAAAGGGCTTTTGATACAATTATTCAACTCAATATAATCCTTGTGTGTAGCTAGAGGTGAAACGGTGTGAAAGTTCCACATCAAGATTATAGAGACCAAGTTTGAATGGTTATCAGTTTTATCGCAGCATTGTTCAATTATCCTGAAAATGTTCAAAAAGAGCTAATGCACAATCTGAAGTTTATTCAAGTGTTGCATTTTAATAATATATTCATTATTAGTGACCATTGTATAGCCAACATCATGTCAGATGTGCATCATTAACATTAAAGGAAGAAGGCTTTAGTTTCAACACTTCTCGTAAGGCAGGTTTAAACGAAGACAGCCTTAAGTAAGTAAATAAAATTCCCAGAAGTCTCAACACACATAATTATAGCAGCAGTGGATCCTAGCAGAGCTCTATCAGCCCTCCTGTTGTCACTGCCTATCTCCTCCTCCAGCATGTTTTTACTACACATGACAAATCCACGTCACTTGCTGCGCCTGAGAGCTTTCGGACTTGAAATGGTGCAACTTATTGAATTCTACCAAAGTACACCATGATACTTGGAACTGTTTCATCCCTTCTTGAAGTACACTGTGACTTTAATTGGAGTAATCAGGGTCCATATAGGTTGATTCAGAAAAAAAAAGATTAGTAGTATTAGAGTATGAGAGGGCTGGTACTTACACTTAATATAATCTCATAATATCTGTTCAGCCAAAGTAATGGAATTTGGTCTCTACTCAACACAAAGAACATTTTTTGCGCTCTGAATTGAACAGTGAATGGAAATAGACTGACTGAATTTACTGGCTGCTGTTATTAGAAGCAACTTTATATAGAATAATCAAAGGCTGGCATCACCCGAGAAACTCTTGTCCTCCGACTTCGACCCCCTGGAAACCTTCCCTTGTTAAATGAAGCAGTTTCAACGGCGATGTCGCAGTAAACTTGTTTTATACCTCATAGTTACCACCGTCTCCGTCCAGTCTGGCTGCTGGCTCTCCCATTCATCAACCGTGACCCAGTTGGAGCTCTGCAGCGCCAGCTTCGCCATCGCAATGCGGTGCCTAGCCGGTACCAGGCCTTGCTTTCCATAGCTGTCGCTCACTGGAGACACGATGCCACCCACCACCTGGTACTGGCCTGAGGGGAGAGATGATTAATACAGTTTTTCTGGGTCAGGACAGCAGATACAGAAATGGAATGTAAATCAGCGGATCAAGTCGTCTCTATAAGATAGTGATGTTGAAATTATGAGCGTTTTGTTCGATCTCACATTTGAGGACAAAGGCTTGATCTTCAAAGGAAATGAAGATACACAGAATACATTTCATTGACTTCTCTATAAGGTTTGAACTTGTGCTCATTTTTGTGTTAAAAAACACTTCATGTGTTTGCATCACTCAGCAAAAGAGTAACAGCAGCTCCTGAATGCAGCTTACACTCGTTCTGATTGTTACCCTCACACCAGTCAGCTGATGGCCTTTAGGTTTAGGGTCAAAGGGAACCTGTAAGAGCATTATTTATGTCCCTACCCACAGAAAGGCTGCACAGATTCATAAAGCATCTTAGACTGAGAGAGAGAGCTGACTCAGGACCAGCGTAACTCTAACAATTATGTTGTTACGACCATGTGATCAGGCCAGGGCATGCATTCAGAGCTGCTTCTGACATACACATGGTGCAGGGTTTATATAAGGGGAAGGGGTCTGCTGACACGGAAGCCGCATGAGAGTTACTGAACTTTGCATTCATATATGAAGAGAGCATCAGAGAGTTTGCACATGGTTATCATCGTGTGTGGGTTTGTCAAAAATCAAGAAACAATTTTCATTCGATTTGATGCTTTTTTGGAACAATAATTATCATATATTTTAATTTTAATGAGATATTTAAATCTGCATTTTGGCCACTTGGGGGGAGGTAGAACATCTCTAAAACAAGCATAAAGCAAAGCCCTGTTACCGTCTTATAAAGTTTTCATATTAGGAAATACCCAACTTTCACATTAAGGGGGAATAAAGCAATGCCTTCATTCGGTTTTGTCTTTCTCACAAACAAAATCCAATATTCACTCTCCTTTATTGCTTTCTGAAAATTCCTGAGACAAACATATGAGAGGTTTAACAGGGACCGCTCTGACCCCGAGGGTTATCCAGGAAGGAGGAGGAAACAAACAAACAGCCAGCCCAGCAAAAAATGATGATATATGTTCTGTAGGATATCAAATTCTGGTTGACATGCAGCTCTAGTCCTTATGTCACAGTGTCTGGGACGATCAGATCTCACCTGTGCTGTGCATGTGGTCCCTGGCCAGCTCAAACAGCCTCATGTGCTGGTTAGTGATGGGATTAAAGGAGCCGCAGGCTAACAGGACTAGTGGAACACGCCGGTTAGCCATCTTGGTTAATCCCCTCACACCATGGCCAAAGAACTTCCAAGGAAAGCAGAAGGAAAGAGTTATAAACATTGTGTGGGAGGCGGACGATTGGGACACAAAGGGTACGGAGCTGAAGGAATCAAACAAGCAGAGAGTGGGTCGTCCGCTAGAAGGTTCCACAGGTCGTGATAAGTCATTCTGCACTTCTAATAATCATGATGTAGCTTTTTGAAAAGCTTAGGTTAATGCGAGTTGCATTAACCTTAAAAACTAATTTGTCATTTGGTTAGAGTTTTTATCCCATGAGGACAGAATTAGTGGAAGCCAACCCCTAGCTGTTACCATTTTGTGACCATTTATCATCAGGACAGCCAATGTACTTATAAAAAAAAGGAAGGAGGATGGAAGTAATTTACCGAGTCAGACACCGGAGGAGGGGACCGGCTGTACTGACATTTTGTTTTAATGTGTACATTGGTGTAATTAAGAAGCCGTGGGGGAAATAAACACCAGCCACTGTTCAACTGATGGTAAACTTTAAGTGAAGAGCCTGTTTATTCAAACAGTCAATCTTGCAGGTATCCATCCAAGGGTCTATATTTATTACCGAGGCGGCTATGGCATCGAACCAAAAGGTTGTGGTTCGATGCCATGCAGCTTCAGTCTGCATTCCGAAGTGACCTCGGGGAAGATACTGAACCTCTAATTGCCTCTGACGGCTGCTCAGACAGTGAATGAACAGTGTCTGACTAAATAAAAAGCATATAGTAGCCCTGAATGAATATGTGCATGAATGGGTGAATGTGAAAAGCACAATATTAATACATTACTTGAAATATGTCATTGGTTAACTTTCTGTACCCTGTATGATGCTTGTCAGCTTTGTAAGAGTCCTCCATCTTTACATTTTCCCTATTAAGACATTTTTATTGCATTACCTTCCCGTCTAATCTCTAGAAGTCAAGTCAAAGGTTATCAGAATATAGCACATTTAAAACAAACACATTTGACAGTGCTGAGCAGGCTTACAATACAAAAATAAAAGCATATTTATATATATATAACCAAAGAATAAATAAAAAATACAGAAATATATAAAACTTTAAACAGTAGAATAATTTGAGAATCAAAACATTGCACGATAGCTGATACTACATATAATATTGCGACATCCCATAATAAAACAACATGAATATGCCTATGAATGTTTTTGCAATTCTTTTGGATCTGAATTTGTTTGGTTGCATGTTGTCTGATCTGATTTTGATCTTTTAGTACATTAGATAACATAACCTGGATGATGTGTTGGTGCAGGGTTGTGTTAATCAGGTGCACACTCCCCACTGTGTACAACCGAACAGACACACACGTTGTCTTTCCCAAATTTGTTAAGAAATCAAACACATAAACTACGAGTTACTGTGGTTTAAATAGTTGCCACAGTATGATGTAAAGCAGAGGACAACCTCCCAACAACACTGATGAGCTCTGCCTTGACATTGAACGAGTGGGCTCACTAGGGTTAGCTCAGCCATGCTACAACAACCCATTTGAATGTACGTACAGCTGAATCTGTTAAACACATTAAACCCGTCACAGTACACACACACGAGATGTCACAGCAGCTATGAGGATTACTTCCATTACCTTCTCTACACGGGTCGGTCAGTGTGTCACACTCTCTGTGTTCCCTGGATCTGAGGACCTGCCTGTCGATGGTTCCGCAGAGAATCCCTGACTGAAGTGCGACCCCTGCTGGCAGAGGATGAGTCTGAGCGGACGGAGCTCTCCGTGGTGCTGAAATCCGAAGCACGGCTCGATCAGTGAGGGGCTCCACATTCATCCCATGCATCACACTGTGATCTGTGTCATAATATTACTGTGAGTTTGAGCTGAATGTGTTCTTGTGTGGGTGAGGACACCATCTTCCTTCATAGGAATCTGACCTTTACAGCGACGCAGCATCAAACACCTACATGCTGCAGGTGACCTTTCGCTCCATTGTTATTAGCTGCTTGTCAGATGGAAGGCGCAAACTTTGTCGAACACTAAATGACTGTCTGTACTGCGGCCGGAAGCTGATTTCTAGATGATCGTACAGCAAATGGTTTTACCAATGACTTTGATCTGCCCAGTTACAGTCATAGAGATGGACATACAAGCTGGAACTGCATTCATAAACAAGCTTACTTAATTCTTAATTTCTTCTTATTTATAGTATAGTAAATATTGCAATGGTCAGAGTTAAATTATGGAATACTGAGGCCTCATGCATCATATTTCTGCCATTAATACAAGTGTAGAGGAGTTTGTCTCAGGGGTGAGCTGAACACCAGTGTCTTAGTCATCACTGCGGTATGGTAGTGTGCCATGACATGGATTGTGCAATACAGTGAATCACTGTGATAAATCCACAGCTTCATTTTATGGAAACTAAAACATAAACACTCTGCCTTCATGCAAGGTGCATGCTACCCCAGGTAGACAACAGGTCTAGATAGCGCGTCCTGATGACATCGCTGGCTCAGAGGTTTATTTGTATGGAAACGGTAACAAAAATCGTTGTCATTTGTAAGTTGTGTGCTGTTTAAGGTAAATTAAAATACCCTATCACAAGGAGGGTCCAGTGAATTAATTTATTAACAAGATGAATAATTTAGCAGTCGTAAACTTTTCGGGCTGCATCAATACCTTAACGATCCGAGAGTAAATGACTGATTTTGTCCCTTGTCTTAAACGGTTGTTTACCTCAGAGCTCGAGCTGAGGAAGAGGGACAAACAGCTCATCACACTTTGTTCTGTCACTGCGCCGCTGTAACTTAGGTGCTGCCCATGGAAACAGCCAATTGGGAATAGATGTGACTGCGTGTGCATATAAATGTGGTGGTGCATGTGTGTGTCTCCATATGCATGTGCGTGTGAGTGTGTGCACGCTCTATCTTTGTTATCCTCTTAACTCACTTGAGGGCTGCCCCCTCTCTCTAATCCCCTCCTCGCACACCCACACCCAAAAGAAGAAGGAACATGGGGGAATAATTGAAGAACACACGGCCTTTAGAGGAAAAAACTGTGATTCCGCCACAGGGTGAAAACTGAAAGACGCTAAATCTGTGAGGGGGAGTATGGCTGTGCTGCTCGGGCTCTGGTTAGGAGGATCCAGATGGAGACACAGCGTAACAGCTGCCTCATTCGATTATGAACAGTGAGGACATTCAAAGATCCACAGCTCGTGTCATTCCTTAATTTAGTTTTCACATTTCCAAAAGTAGTCTTACTTACAGAGCCAGTTAAAAGCTAAATAAACCACCTCAAGGACGCACACGAGCTGCAAATGAATCCTAAATGACAAGGAGGTGGAGATCTGATCTACTGATCTACCTGATCTAATATGATATCAGCAAGTGTCAAGAAAATGTTAGTATAGAGCTTTTTAGACCAGTGGTTCCCAGCCTGGGGTGGTGGTGCTGGTGGGGGGCGGGGTCTCAGGTGGGAACACGAGATAAATACAAGGGTTCAAGGATCATTGATTTAGAAGCAGTTTCATGTGTCGAGCTTGAATCCCTCTGTGCTCGTAGCACTGCGCTCCCACAGCTCCCATAACAAAACAGTCATTGCCTCATTTCGGTGGATGTGGTAAACTCGTGGTGGCCTATCACACCACAGCTTGGGGATTATTGATTTGATAGTTCATCTGGTGGGAATGCAGCCCGTTCTGGTGGTGTTGACACTCTTATAATAACACCCCACCACCAACACATGTCACTCTCACCTCACACAGATCCCCCTGTATCTCCCTTGCTGTCCATCAATAGCTGCTTCTCTCTTTTTACATAAAGCTCAACAAAACCAACGCCTCGCAAGGAAACTGTGATTCTTCAACATAAAAGCGTAACATTTGTCTGGCTTGTAGTACAATAGTTCTGGAGGGCCTATAATTACTAGAGTGTCATAACATACATTTAGAAGTACAAAAAGTCGCAAAAAGTCAAAAGAGTATAGATGCGATTTTTGTTTTCTACCTTTACATAATCAAAACAATAGTGTTAATTGTGTTTTATTTTGAAAATAAACAAGCGGCTAAGTGGTTTTATTGATGCTGTTTGAACGTCTCCATCTCCCTCTCCTCACAATACTTAGTAAATCTCTCTCTCTCCTCACGATACAATGACTCTCTCTCCCCTCATAATAATTAGTGGATCTCTCTCTCTCTCCTCACAATACTGCGTGACTATGTCTCTTACTCCTCACAATGCTCAGTGACTCTCTCTCTCCCTCACCTCACAATACTCAGAGACTCTCTCTCTTTCTCACTCTCTCCTCACATAACTCAGAGACCACCTCTCTCTCTCTCTCTTCTCTTTCTCTCTCACCTCACAATACTCAGAAACTCTCTCTATCTCTAACTACTCGCAATACTCAGGGACTATCATTCTCTCGCACCACACACTCCTCAGTGAACCTCTCTCTCTCATCTCTCTCTCTCTCTACTCTCTATCTCTCTCGCTCTCTCTCTCTCTCTCTCCTCACAGTAGTAAATGAGTTGCTCTCTCTCTCTCTCTCTCTCTCTCTCTCTCTCACTCTCTCTGTCGTCAGTGAGTGTCTCTCGACCCACGCCGTCTCTCCTCCCTCCTCGCTCTGGCAGAGGCAGCTCTTCTCGCTCAGGAGGAGCAGATCCAGGATCGGAGGAGAGGAGGAGGACGGAGCAGACATCACCCCCCACACACACAGAGGCAGCGGCTCCACCACCATGCACACACCCGGGCTATCCTCCGTTTGGCTCTTCTTCTTTATCTGGGGCTCCTCCCGGACTCTCGGCGGAAAAGGTAGGCTCGTGAGAAAAGAAAGAGTGAAATCAACTTAGCTTCGACATGTTTGTTGCTTTTTCCGCATTTGAGTCGCAACGGTTTGTACGACAACTTCGTAGCCATTTGTGTTGTACTTTTCTTAGGCTGTTTGACGATAAGTTCTTGCGGAATAGTCCGTAAATTAAAGTGTTTTTTACTTGTTCGGTTGTTCGCTAACCGGAGGTTCACGTGATGGCGGACATGTGTGAGTATCAGGACAGGTGTTCAGGGGCAGTGGGACGTTACAGATTTGTTGTTGTTTACTGTGGTGGGGTCAATAAACACCTGACTGATATCTGACTGTTGTAAAGTAAAGACATTAGGGCTGCTGTCATCATTCATTTGATACATGAACACGAATTATCAACTAAAACCGCAAAACCCGTCAAATGAGAAATTAAATTATTGGATTCTCAATTTTCTTTTCTCTGTTGTCTATTCTGCTCTGATGGTAGACATAATTTACCTAATACAAGTATTCTAAAGACCTTAAGGGTAAAAACCCCATAATATTATAGAGAACCCCAACAGTTCCCACAAATGGCAAGCAGCAGGGGAAGAATCCTTACATGGCCCCTGTTGCTTTTGAAATGATTGAACACCCTTAACTCAACATTAATCGAGGCCGTCAGCGGTTAGTTGCTGGTCATGATTGGCCGGTTGGCCAGCGACCTGAAGATGATTTCTGGTTATGATAATCGATTAGTGCTCAGGGAGGGCAGCCATATTCGATCAAATCCTCACCCAGTGATATCCTCACATATCTCTCTCGAAGATATTTCTGTCACTCTAGGTAGTTCTTATCCCACTGATGTTTGTTCAAGTGTTATTTTACTGATAAGATTGGTTTTAATTACTTGATGCCATTAAAAACGGGATGAACTGTCATGATTGATGTCTGAGACTCACAGTTGGATTGGCACGACCGTCCTACCGCTGCCTCATTCCCCGATTACTACTGCACAGAGTGGCCTCGACTGCGCAAAATGGCGGCATCCTATCTTGGCTATTTTGGCATATATATATATATATGAAGAATTGGAGACGTGTCGTCCATTTTCATACACGATCTATAGTGATTTCCTGTTATAGTCATTGGGTTTTTGCAATCAAAGTGCTGGACCGACCTTCTGTCAAAATTCAACCGAAAATAATTATCTGTCTGTTTATAAAATACTTCCATGTGGCCAGGACCCAGGAGCAAGGCCGCTGTAGCTAGGTTTGGATTAACAGTATATAGAAGAGTCTTTTCTATAGACCTCAATAACTCACTGAGTTTTCAAAGGTGAATGTAAGTGTGGACTCGCTTTGATTGACATATACAATATATGTACAGAATGTCTACATCTGTTATTGGCTAGGCAGTGCAGAGAAACTACAATCTGGTCATATTAGGAAATGGCTAGATTGGCTTCAACTCAGTAAAAAGAAAAAATCAATATCGCTTCTTTAGAACCGAGATGACCTGGTATTGTTATGTAAAGCCATTTCCTCTTAATGTTAGAAAAGGATGCGATCAAGGCCTCGGTGCTGACTGGATGTCAGATAGACCCAGAAAGCGATTTATTTGTGTGTGTGTGGAGGTTTTCCATTTTGTGCGCTCTACAAGCTCAGCAGAATACAGTATATACATGAAACAAAGGCTTTACCGCTGAATACCTTTCCATAAGAAGTCAGGGAATAGACCAGTGCAGATGATTGCCAGAGAAAACAGACAGAGAGGATATGAGGGGCGTCGAAAGAGAGAAGAAAAAAAATCGAAAACAAGATCAGATTTATGGTTGTCTTTTCAACAGAGCCGTCTAGCTGCATTATCCTCGCCGGAACATAAATCGTGAAAGCAATGTGGAACTCTGAAGCATAACTCAGGCTTTCCTCTTCTGTGCAATGACTGGTGAAACAATGTCTGCCGGGAACTGCTCTCCCCCGTCCTCTTGTGCTTTTTCCTTTTTTTCCCCGTCTTTACTGTCATTCATGCCGTCCTATTCTCTTTCTTTCCTCTGCTTTCTCGCTTGTGTATTTTCTGTCTTTCTTGCTTTGACTCAGCATCACTCTCTGCTGCTCCGCTCTGTTGAGCTGATGCCATTCAGAGGCCAAATGTCACAGAGGGAGAGAAGTGTTTCGTCACTCTCCCTCTTTTCACTCCTTTTTTTCTTTGAGCCTGAACACCTCTCAGTCTGATTTCCAGAGCTCTCTCCTTCTCTCTTCATAGCTGTCGATTCAATTCCAGAGTTTTATGAGCTTAAGTGAGACGTATAAAACGGTGAGACGGTCTTCGTCTGTCTTACTTTGCCTTTTCTCATCTGGAGAATCACATTCTTACTCTATCCTGGATTCCTCCATTACCGACTCTCTTCTTCATCCCAGTTATGTTCCCTCCCTACCAGTTTTTCTCTGACTCTTCCCCCGGCTCTCGAAGAAGCTCATCGATGAAATAACAACCACAAAAGCCACGACACAACAGCAAAAGCTACAACACAACTACAAAAGCGCCATGACGGAAACACAACTACAATGGAAGTGAGCGTCAGCAGATGTTGACAATGAAACAGGAGTTACTTGCTGCAGTCAAGTGAGCCGTGTTGTGAAAACCCCGAAATCCAGTTGCCTTGTCTATTTGAGGTGTTACAGTTAAAGTAAAAAAGTAGGTGTTCTTCACAAATGTTTCAGTAAACATCCGTTGATGCTTAGTTCTGTTGTGGTTATGTCTCCGTTGTGTGACTATTGTTGTTGTGCTGTCACTTTTGCATTTGTTTTATGGCTTTCGCGTTTGTGTTTTCTGTTAATGCACTTGTGTGAGAGGTCTCTGCCATTGTACATGGTGGTTTGCAAAGGAGAAGATATGCAGCATGTTCCCTGATTGTGAAACCCACGTGTGCATGAGCTGTGTATCGAGGAAGACTGATTATTACCCTTGTGCTTGGCATTTATTCGTGTGTGGAGGAATGTCAGGTCCGTCTGCTGCGGGAAGTCTATGCAAATGAGGGCAGATATGCAAATGAATGTCCTAATTTGGATGTTAATTACTCAGCACAGCTAATTATAATATGTCTGATGAGGCGTAAGGTGGAGGAGAGGACTGCCATCGGATGATGTATGTGTGGTGAGGAGAGAATTAGAGTGTGTGTGTGTTGTGAGTGTGAGAGAGAGGTGTTTATGTTTAGAGCTGTGTCTGTGCCACTATCACACCAGCTGGTCAAATGGGCCCGATGGGGCTCTGGTCAGCGCTGCTCAATATGTGGAGGATAAACATTGCATGCAGTGCTAACCTCTGAGAGACACTGTTCTCTCACTAAAGCGTGCCACACATTCACAGACCCTTGAACACTCTTACACTGTCAAACTACCCCTTTAAACACTTATTTCTTTAAAAAGACACACGCATTTTCCCCTTGAAGCTCTGCCAGGTGGCGGCTTGTCGGTAAATGAGCAGGGTGGTGCTGTAGAGGAGATGGAGACAGAGAGAGGAGAAAAGGTAATGGGAGAGGTAGAGAGGCATGAAAGGAGACGTATACTTTATTATTTTTAATAAAGTGCATGTGGATTCGGTATAATTAGTACACCAGCTCCCTTTTACTTTCCTCTTCTTATATTGTCTGGATTTTGCTTATCATGAGATTTAAAAACACAGAAAGTGGGACAGCAAGAAAGGGATGTAGACACGCTTTCCTCAAACCCAGTCTGTCCCTGCAGCATCACAACACTGGTGCATGGGATAGTCAGTGACACTTAAGAATACACCTGGATCCCACACTTAATTCAGTTAAGTGTCAACTGCAACAACAGATGTGTTGCAGTTCATTTCTGTCAAAGCTTTACTGTGTGGGGACTCTGCCTTAGTCTAGAGTATAATGGGCATTAACTAACTTGGTTGGGATTGACCAGTAAGCCCAGTCCTGGAATAAGGAAGGCACACACACACTCTCATAATGTGGACAAATCTCAGTGAACTATAAAACTACAGTTGTAGGATTCAGTGCACGTTTCAGAAAGGTAATATATCATTATCATAGTTTTTGTAAAATGCAGTGTGTGAACAATCTGGGTTGGTCCTTTTCGGCTCTGTATCCCTTAAATTGTATTCCATTGTATTCCATCCAATTCACAGCAAATTACTGTCATGTACTAAAATATCAAAGGGATAACATGACATGAGATTAACACACCTTAGCAGCAGGTAGATATATTATGAGGTATAGCTCCTCACTATGCTTTTCTATTAAACTGCTTTAAGAACACTTAAGTGTTATGATGGTAGGTTAAGTGATTAAAAAGTTAAGAACTGGGGTTTAAATTTCAGATAATTGAATTCGCTGCACTGAGACGTTATGTTTCAAGAGAGACTTGACAGAAGGAGGAGGTTCAATGCCTTCTCTTCGGAGGTTTGGTCTAAAATCTTCTCTTGAAATGGGATATTATTTTCTTTAGTCTTCATAAAAGTATGGTACCAGTTTTTAACATGGTTCATCTTTGGTCGTAGTTTGGTTGATTAGCTGTTCAACAGCGTCTTATGGACTGAGCTGAGGCGCTGTGATTCAGCTGTGTCCCATGAGCTGGTGTCATTGAAGTGTTATCTTTTGTCTCTATGCACACAGGCCTGGCAATCCTTTATTAAACAATAGACGGCATTCTGGTGTGACTCATGATAAAGCCTCCAGTTATGAGACATGCACCACTGCGCTCTGTTTTAATTATAAGTCCAATACAAACTTATTAGCTTGCTGTGTATTTTTCCACCTAATAAAACACGTTAACATTGAGGTGTGTGTTCAACTTCGACCGAATGTAATATAGGACACACACACACACACACGCACACAAAGCTCTTTTCATGTCAGCCCGAACTGGATTGAGTCATCTCCTTCATCTTCCTTTCAAGTTGTCCTGTGTGGGTCTCTTGCATAATCAAACCAAAGCCTCACTTTATGCTTTGAAGTGGCTTTCTATTAGATTTTTTCATTGCTTCTGCTTCTCCCCCGTAGAAACCATGAAAGAGACATGTATTTCCCATCACGAAATATGATTCCGGAGATGTTTTACAACCACATGTTTAGATAAATATTGGAGATTTGGGCTACAATGTGAAACTACATATTGTAACATCACAGGTGCTGCGGAAAGTCATGCCAAAGGAAATTCTTTCAACCCTTTAATACTTTGCCTACAAGGCGACTCGAGCGGTGACTGAAAAATAAATTATTTTGAAGACAACAAAAGAATACCTTGAGAGGAGACTGAGCTGTGTGGTGTGGAGCAAATGATGAAGTCAGTTTGTGTGGTTTGCAGTCATATCTGTGTGGTATATAGAACATCTCTGTTTATTAACCCACTCACATGTAGCTACACATATGTCCTTTTGTCTTTAGTATATGTACTCTATTCTGTAGCTTGACAGATACCCAGATGTGGGTGTACAAGCCATCCACTCCTGACAGTCTTCAGTTTGCAGTTACACCCGGAGATTAAGCCACTGAAGCAAAATCACTGTTCATTATCGACCAATTAGTTGGCTTTGTTTTCACCTTTTTGTTTGTTTGTTTGTTTGCTAGTTAGCAGGATTACGCAAAAACTACTCAACCGGTTTCCATAAAAGTTTTGTGGAGCAATGGGACATGAACCAGTTTAGGTTTTGATCCAGGAATTATTTTCACTTTCTGTAACGTTAGGCGAGAGGATGTTTTGCAGCATTTTCATTGATTTCTCAGAGAATAATTCACTGATCTCGATGATGATCAGACATGTTTAGGGGACTGATATTTATGATAATCTGCAATTTGGTGCGGATCCAAATAAAAATTTCTAGTGAATTTAAATGTGGATTCAGCAGGGGAATGTTGGGCCTTGGCGGAGGATTGGGCTCTAATGATTTTGCTAGTTTAATTAATAACAGCAAGTTTGGTTTGAGGGGTGGAGGCTTGGCCAGTAAAGAATGCACATCTTTATACTGTTTAAGGAATTGATCCATGAACTATAATATTAATCATCTAGGTAATCAGGCCATTTCCTTTTTTTATTTTATATATTTATTTTATAAGAACTGGAATGTATGGCCTTGGTAAAGGTACGGGCTCCCCTGAGTTCCATTCTAGTTGTTGATGAAATGATTGATAACGTAGCTGAATTGTATTGTACTTTGGAAGATTAAGCTAAACTAGAACATAAACAGTTAATGTCAGTTGTCACTTGTTGCCATAGTAATGGTAAATATTCACATTGTAAATATATATGCATTTTATTCAGCATGAGTTTATTAGTTAAACCTTTTAAATGTCTTTATTTGTAACACTTACCTTTTAAATTCGTTTGTAATCGATTTATGTTACGTACAAAATAAACACAGAAATGCAGATTAGAGAGTGAGTTTTAATACCTTTCTTTTTTATTAGAATTTACAATGACTCATACTCTATTATATAAGCCAATTTTATAGCTTATGTAATTCTGATGAATGGTTTTAATGTGATTATTTAGAGGCTGCGTTTTTGGGATACTGAGATTTTGATACAATACTATTGTTGTTGGCAGCTACACGCAGAGAATAACAGTGCAGCCAAATCAGTGTTAATTTTCCTTTATTCCCTCACAGTAATGCCTGCCCTCCTTTTTCCTAAAATATCTTCATCCTGATGTGATTCATGGGTGCAACATCTGCATGCATGTAGAGACTGGTGCACCTGCTGTACCTGAAATTGCATTGGCTGCTCAGGAAGAAAGACTTCTCAGCGGGAAGGGAAAGAGCAAGAAGAAAGGTTTTAATTTTCATGAGTCATCAGTCAGTGGAGTTATCTCTGTTTCTCTCCGTCAGTCGTTCTGTTTCTTCTTATGAGTCCATCTTTATCACCCTACCTGTCTCTGTCTGTGCCTTTTGACTCTGTCTTTCTATTCTTTTCCCCTCGTGGCAGCAGCACTTTAGATTTGATGTATAGATGTGTGTGTGTGTGTGTATGTGTGTGTGTCATTTCAGTGCGCATTTCCCTGTTTCACCTCTCAGATCACTTCTATATTTTCATCTTGTTCTTCCTTTGTAAAGCTGCCAGTTTTGAGCCTCACCTCACTACAGACACCATGTCTTCAGCTCTGTCACCCCCCCCCCTCTTCTGCTCTCTATCCCTTTGCTTTCCTTACTCTGTATCTTCTTCTGGTGCATTAATAAATCATTTAAATTATGTAGTTACAAAGTACAACTGTGTTTTGAAGCTACTTTGTCAGTATGTTGTGCTGTGAGCAAAATCATCTTGGCGCTTTATGTACCAACACATTCACCTGCTTATTAGTTTCAGCTTCATGCTTCTTGGGCTTAGATTACATTTATAATGTGATGTTGAAAAGTATTTTTTTATTGGTAGCAAACGAGCGGTAGATTAGATTTTTTTTCTTGCCTAAGAAGAAAGCAGATCCGTCTCCAAAAATCTTCCTGATAAACAAACCTTGATGGCGTCGTAAAAAAAAACAACACATTAAATCTCTTTCAGTCACAAAAGCATGGGTCTGATATGCTTAATGAATTCACACTGAAATGGGCTAATAATTAAAGTTATTAAATAAATGCTGTAACGAGAAAAGTGCAGTTATCTGTAACACATGGGATTCTCATTTGAAAACATCTGCTGTGAAAAAGGTCTCTACTCCAAGACTCAGTAATATTTATCTTCTCAGTACTGAGCAAATCAAAACCTGCTGTGGTTTTTAAACCAGCGCAAATATTGACTTCTCCGAGTCCACAGTTACTTTAACAGGAAGTGTGATGCGCACTTAAGTGGACTGAAGAAAGTCAATTAATCGCCTTAATTTTTCATACATTCAAAGTATAATTTCTTGTGTGTTTCAACAAAAGCTGACCCGGTGCCATCAGGCTTATGAGGCCCTTAACATTGTTGTTCCATGTGAAGCAAATTCACCTGATTGTGAGTCGTCTAGTCCACTGCCTGATTCCCTGATCCATACATTTAAATGCATCTAAGCGGAAGATCTATTTCCGTTTTGTAATTTACTCTCCAGCTTTCCCATCTGCAGTGTTTTTGATGAATGGTTTGTTGCCATCTAAGTCATTTGCTCCTCCTCCTCTATACATTCTTATTATATGCTAATAGGATCTTTCAAAACTCTTTTCTCCACAAAGAGCTGTTTAAGTCGCTTTCTCTTCTCCTTCTCTTTATTTTCTGGCCCTAAGGAATGAGCAGTATTTTACCACCCACCACTCTTGTGTCAGCACAACAACATTTCCCATCAAGTCCAAGTCACAACAGATGATTTTTAATTTGTACTTACTCGGGTGTAATGCATTTTCTTTTTGTTTATTTTTTTCTCCGTCCGCAGCTTTTTTGCTATTATCGCTCGGTTCTTTGTCAGCAAAAAGAAAAATCCTATTCCTATTTCTGCAGGTTCAGCATTGTGTTTGTGGTCTGATAATGGTGCTTACCCAGGTAGTTCTTTCCTCAGGTCATTATCATTAATCGATTGACATCCATCATTACAAACGCAAAATTAAAAATCCCTTTGTATCCTCGGCAGCTCCTCAAGGCCTTTGTGCATTGTGGTGTTTAAAATCTCACAATAGTTTTATACACACGTGTGACAATGGCTTTGTTGTCTGAGGTGATACTTCCTCTTAGAAGGTGCCTGGAAAAGTGAGAAGATTGTGTTATGTGCAGATAACAGCAGATATTGTTCACATGTTTTTGTATAGTCAGGGCATAGAGTATGTGTTTGTGCGTATTTGTAGTAACTGATCTGAGTAAAACTTTATTCATGAAAAGATACTTGGTATTTTGCCATTTCTTACATTTGGCTCAAATAAGACTGACTCGGCCTTGTTATTGATTATGTGAGATACTGGTGTGCTGTGTTAGATGGCACGTTGTCACAGGCTCTCCGAATTACTCTTTTTTATGCATTTAATATATATTTACACACACTGATTCAATTAGACTCACAGATTACCTGATTTTGGTGGTCAAAGGTCAAGGTCATGATAGTTTCATAAAACATGTTGTTGACGTCTTGATATCTCAAGTCTACCTTTCAGGGAATTTCTTCAGTTTTTAAACGGTTGTCATCTGGACTCAAAGATTAACTGATTAGATTGTGGTGGTCAAAGTCTGGAGAACTAATGTACCTAGACTGACACTGCCCTGGTTGGAAGAGGCATACAACGCCAGGGTAGATATTCTATCTTATAGAGGCTAAATGTAGAGAAATTACCATTATTTACTGAATCTCTCTCAAAGTGTTTTGCTAGACGGGGGGAGAGGACAAATATATTTTGTACATGTTTTTGTATGAGACAGTAAAATGACTCCCCGTCTGAGTCAAACACACTTTGCTGCATTGTTTTCGAATAGAAGACGGCAGTCACATCACACACATTTCAAACAAAAAGCCTGGTAAGTATCTAAAGTAAGGACGTACCCGTCACAATTAACCTACCATTGAACTGCTTAATTTGTATTGAAAAGCCAAGAATTTGTGTGTAGATTTCTCACTTCACACGTCTCTGTGGCACCTTTCCTTTGTAATTATATTCACAAGCAGACAATACATTTAGTGTGTGAAGCTGAAAAGACATTGCCACCACACAGGGCACATCAGAGAGGTGTGTAAAATTTAATTTGGATTGTTGAAACCGTCAGCCTCCTTGTATCTGCAACACACTTCACATCCGCCTTTACTAAAACCAGAATACTATCGTCAGGAATGTGTTTTTCCACTCCAGATTATTGGAAGAGTAAATTCTACCATACCGTCAATAAAAGGTTTCATTTGACCGTTTATACGAACCACTGGCAACATCGTCTGAAATATGTCAGACATTTATACAGCAATGGGTCGAACAGCAGCACATTACAATGAAGCATGTGTGTCATTTATACGCCTGTTACATTGTGCCGAGTAACAGTTATTACTCACAATGATATGTTTGGGTTATATTGGGTTTGAACCGATGATTTCACTTCATTTCCTGTCACAGGAAACAGGTGTTTTGTCTGAGAAAACAAAAACGTTTTTTATTTGTAAAAACTTCACATCCCTAGAGACAGTTGAGAGGAGAGAGAGACAGAGAAAAGAGGGTAATAGGATCACAGATGAAATAACATGAATGGAAGTGTGTGAAAGTGGATGAGACAGCTCTGATAACCCTGCTGATGTATTGGTTTGGGATGTATTAGCATTAAAAGACACCATCAGTCCTCTCCCCTCCGCTCCTTCCTCTGTGTGACCACTCTCCCATTATATGTTATTAGTAGTTGGCCGGAAAATGTTTCTCAGCCGTCATCAGAAAGAAGAGTGCTCCTGTTAGCAGCCGTGACGGCCCCAAGCTATGCAAGTTAAGCATGTAGTGACTGTTTGTCTTCATTGGAAAATGTGCCTGTTGTTTCTCTGCCTCCTTCATACCTCGTCTCCCACAGCTGCCCTTTCCCCCATGGCCCTTGCACTTACCTCCCTCTTTCCTTCCCTCATGCACAATTAAACAGACACACGCGTACACTTTCACTTAGCGTCTCCTCAGCCTCTGTAACAAGGCAGCTGTCCTCCTCAGTAATGGGGATCAGCTGTGAGTGGAGTGGTCCAAGATGGCAGCTCCAGGAGGGGGAGCAGACAGACGCTTGCAGATGAGACAAATCAGGGGGAGGATGTCCAGCTTATTCGTCTTGTTAACCCCTGACCTTTGTCTCTCCTCCCTCTGTCTTCCCACATGGACGACTGTTACTGTACGACTGCTCACATCGGCAGCAACTAGGCCGAGACGCCATCAAATATTAAAGAGCTTCACTGTTTACCTCAAAAGGTGCTGTGAGCCTCTCAAGCATCATTTCTTTATAAAGACAGTAGCCTGCAGGGGCAAAGTGAAGGGGAGCTCCGGTAATTGCTTGGGAATCGGTGATAGCGGATCACCATCTCGGACTTTAGCAGCTTTTATAGCTTTTATGCTCCCCTCCTTTTAGTCCGGCATTACTTTGAGGAATGAGGTGATTTCAAAACATATGAGGCGCTGATGCTACCCTCTTTGTTATTGCAGAATATGTAATTCATCCCTGTTGTCAGATATTGATTTTCGGAGAAAAGTGATGATAAACAATGTTTTCTTTCCCACCCGATCCCCGGGTTAGATTAAAACAAACTGCCGATAGTAATATGGCTTGGCTTTAGTATTAAATTCTGAAAATGCCCTCCGCGCTCTTCTAACTTATGATACTGTGGAAGTACTATATATCTATAATACTCCATATATATCAATCACCCCCCACCCCTGTGGTGACCTCGACCCCAAAATTCTTTATGTGGTGAGACAATGTAGAAAAGAAAACATTAACAACTCTATGAAATTCCACATAAATGCGGATATATTATAGCTTAACTGGGAAGCCACTGCAGTCTGAAGTGTAGTGTTGCCTACACCACAGAATGAATATGGTTTAACAATCTTTGTCATGGCATGGATACTTTAAATTGATTGTAGGTGTCGATAATTGTTTTTCTCTGTATGTTGGCCGTGTGATGGACTGAGGACCAGTCCACAGTGTATGCCGTCTCTCGTCCAATGTCAGCTGGGTTTGGCTCCAGGCCCCTCCGTGACCCCGAATGGATAAGCGGTATTGATAATGGATGGATTGATCGGTGGATCATCACGATTCCTTCTCTAAAACGTTTCATAGCTCCTGCCTGGAAGAGCGGGAACAAAGCCGAGTATTGGGCAATGGATTAGGGAAATGTCAATGTCTAACACTTACACTATCTATCTTATCTGTGTGAAAAATGTTCTTTTCAATTGATCAGACTAATGTGAAATATAATTTTCGTTTGCTTTTGGCCTCTGTAGCAATTTATTTGTCTTTTATTTTCAGTTTGTTTGTGGTTATTGTCATTGGTTTGTAGTATACACTTGTTATATTTACATATTTTCTACAGTTTTTGCTAAAAGGATTTTTATTTTAAATATCATCAGGTTAAGTGTTATTATACTCTCGGTCCTATGCATGCACAAGTCACCTCTAGTGTCCTTCTATGTGTTGAACCTTCAGCCGTCTTTCCCCACTTGAAGTTGAAAGAAGGCATAGAGGACAGAGATGCATTGGAAATTACAAAAGAGAGAGAAAAGAATCAGGCTAGGCAACAAGAGGAGGGCTAGAGAGGAGGCGGTGTGGGGAGCCGGAGAGCAAGGAAAAAAGAATGAGAGCACGGTGACAGAAAGCGAAGGAAGATAAAGGGGAAGAGAGAGCCTGCCTGGTGTGGAGATGTTTGCCATTGCCACTCATTGTTTGGCGGTGTGAGCGGTCGGTGGTCGGCGGCAAGCCCCGGAGCGATTCATCATGATTATGTGGCGGTAGGCAGGTAATGTCACAGCAGGCAGGGGCGGGCATACCTGAGGCTGAGGCTGCTGCTGATTCTGGGCATCTGTCTCTGCCATCCAGGATCTAGTTGGTGACATCAGCTTACATTGTGTCTCTGCTGTTCCCTCAGGAAGTCGCTCTACTTTTCTCGCCCCTCTCTCTCATTTTGTAGTTTCTTTGTTTTCTGTTGATATGTCTACCATGTGGATAGAGCTGCAGGGCCACTGGATGCATTACTTGTAAATTTACTTGTGTGATCTCGCCTTTCTGTGTTGATGTTGTTATTAATACTCCCCTGCTCTCATCTGCTGTGACACACGAAGCTTCTGTGACTAATTACACATGTTTTAAATGTCAAATGTCTCTTTCTATCTCCATCCTTTCTGCTCTCACCTGCTTCTCTCCCTCTCTCACCTTCTCCTCCCTCTCACCCTTCTCCTGTTTTTTTATTCTTACCCTTTTGGTGTCTCTGACTTAGGTGTCATCTCTAACCTTAATCATTTACATCAGTTTTGTGTCTCTTCGTACGGAGTCAGCCACCTTTCGCTCCTTCTAGAACGACTCGCACACGACTGTGATCAACCCCTGCGCTTGTTTGTCCAAATGTCAACTGCTAACTACATAAACCTGATTTTGTCTTGTATGTGTGTGGGTGTGTGCTTTTGTGGAAAGAGTCCCTTGTGTGTAAAACGTTTTGTTCTTGTGTATATGTGTAGCTTTTTTGTGTTCAACACACAGTTGTGGGTGGATGCTTTTTTGAGTAAAAACACACACACACACACACACACATAGTTTAGTGCCATGTGCACTTTCTGTACACCACGTCTCTAATGCACAGTGTGGTAGTAGAGAAGTCTAAATAATTAATGAACGCCTCAGTGGTGTGTCTGCCAAGACTGCAGCTAAAACCAGTGTCGTTCTCTCTTACTGCTGTCACTCCATGAATATTGTATAGATTATGGACCTGCTTGCCTCAAAAAGTAAGTTCACTTTTGTCCTTTCCCCACCAGTTGGTCATGTTTTATTCCAGCTAATTGTCTTCGCCAGTCCCTACTGCCAGTTTATGTACTGAAGTACTATCCCCAGCTTCACCCCTGTAATTGAAGCTGTTTAAACTCCCTGCTAATAAAGTTCTCTATTTGTAGTGGACAGTTTAGTGGAGTTTTTTCATATCAGACCAAAAACAGACCAACAATGATATCATTCTATGTCATCCTAAGTATTACCGGTGTGGTCACAGCCTGAAACAACTTCCTTTCTTAGTCTTCTTTAGTGTCCCAGAATATTAAAAACACTAGTGAGGGACACAATTACACTGTGACACATTTATTCACACTGTCTAATACTGTTAATACACATTAACCAACCAAATTTCTATTGAGTTGCAGCAAAAAAAAAGCCTCGTAGGAAATACTTGAACAACATACTTTACATTTACACCTAAGTTACTTGTTCTTGTTACGTTTAATTTTATTTAAAAAAAATTGCTAGGGTATGGTGTATACATCATATGGGACATCAGCCTGATTCTTCCAAATTAAAATCCAACAATTTAATACCACATTTCCATGAAGTCTTCCGGTTCGTGTGAAATGGATCAAAACATATAATGATTTCAATGTAGAGGACAGATATGATTGGGTCAAACTTGATGCCATCTTTCATTATATCACGGAGCTGCTCTGCCTCCTTAAATGGCCACTTTTGCCAAACTTTGTTTAAAACTGGACTCTCAGAAAATTCAACTGGCATAATCCTCAATGACATCATGAGGGTAATTTACTGCCCACAGAGCTTTAGTTGGCATAATACAAAGTTCTTCTATCTGTGACTGGTTAACTGAACCTAAAATCTGTGGAATGGCCCTTTACGAGACCACTCTCACTTAAATATGTCACAGTACTCAATACGTTGTTAGATGATAAATACTTTTAGAATGCACTAACGTACTTCACAGCAATGAGCATTTAGCAGTGAAAAGGCGAAAGGAGAGAGAGATGCAAGAGATTACCACTGCATGTTGACGACATCTATTAAAGCATGTGCTTTACTGCAGAGGTAGTGTCAGAGTAATCATCTGTAGTAATCACTACGTTGACAGTCGATATTATTGAAAAGGAATAGGGCGTTAGTCTGCTGCTGAGTGCCCTTAGGAGCTCTGGAATATGATTACCTGTCTACAGTTTTGCTCTGTCAGCACAATCTCCAAGGCAAACGGAGCAGAATATAATTTACATTTTTTTCTACCCTGACAGACTGTCGGGATCCAGCTGTTTAGGAACCTGTTTATACTGTATGTTATGCAGAGATATTGCTTTGTGTGTGTATGTGAGTGTTGTATGGGCCTTTGCGTTCTCTGTGTTGGAGAATCCCCTCTAATATCCTTCTCTTTCAAAGTAATGGTGTTCACTGTAAGCTGCTTCTGTTTTTAATTGCACTGCTCGTACAGATACCAAATGCAATCAACACCTCCTCACCCAGCACTGTACTTTAATTATCACCTCGAGCGCTCTATAGGATATCTCTGGATAACACTCGAGATAATGAATAAGACTGGATCCCATCCAAACCTAACATACATCAAACGGCTCAACCGGAGGTGAGAGTGCTGTGTGGCGAGCTCTTCTCATGAACACTCATGTCGCCGTCGAGGTTTGGGTTCTGCTTCTGAAAACGATCAAGTGTCCTAGTTAGAGGCTATGTTATATGTAACTTGTGAAAAGTTTTGTTTATTTCTGTAACTAGGTTGTCTGTGATGTTATTTATAGCATCTTATTTTCTACAGAGATGGTTTCCTACAATATTTTTCCATCTCCCGGTTTAGGTAAACAGAACTTTTCCTTGTGGTTGTGTCGCACAGTATTTTTGTATAGTTGGTTTGATTAGAATTGCTTAAATTAGCTTATTACCCCCACCAAGGAGTTTTGTTTAATTGCTGTTTGTCTGTTTGTAAACAGGATTGCAGAAAAACTTACTGAACCCATTTTCTTGAAACTACAGTAGTAGTCCAGGCAAAGTAGCGTTTTACGACAGACTAATTGTAAAATAATTTTTTTCAGCATAGATCATTTCTATGAGGTGTCCAGAACAACATACTAAAAGTCCTAAGAAATCCTAGTTGAGGAAATATGTTAAATTCTCATCAATCCGAGATGTGTGCCAATAAGGCGAGGCAACAATACATCCCAATGGGGCTATTTTTTTCCTTTCCTCCTATCAAAATGAAACTTTACACAATGAAAGGATCCATGAAAAGTAACATTTTTTGTATTACAAGTTTCTTTGAAAATGATTTTTAATATGCAAATGAGCTATACACAAATCGAATATGCCCAAAATACACCCAAATAGGTTTTATTTGTTCCCTTACTCCTACCACAATAAAACTTTACATACTCAAAGTCCACATGAAAAGTAACTTTTTTTGTATTAGAAGTTTCTTTTGAAATGAATTTGAATATGCGCATGAGCTCCACACTTATGAATATGTCCTAATTTGCATATGCAGAAACATCATTCATATATATGACAAATACATCGGCCTAATCTTCATCCAATCATCCTACTGCCAATGGGTGATGGCAATGCTGCTTTAAGACTGGCCTCTAACCTGAAAACTGAAAAACCTGAAAGCCTGGCTTAGTAGTACCTGCCAGGGGTATAACCTCCGCCGGTAAAAACTCTCAGTTGCCTGATTTATCAGATGCATATGACCCAGAGGGGAAGAACTAAGCTAATATTGGTCGGTGAGGGGCGTTCAAGTGGAATCCGCCAAACCAGACTCACTCGCAGGACACATTGTGCAAAAGAAGCGGTCAGATTTACTGACAGAGAATGTGAAGTTAGTTTGCCTCAACCACTGGCTGAAGGAAGACTAGCTAAGAGGACCTTTAGAGGCATTACATTGTGCCATGGTGTGGTGAATTATTGTTTGACAAAAAATAGAAAAATGCTCAACCATACTATAAAAACAATGGCTAAGAAGCCCAAATAATTCTGTTTGATTTAAAAAGAAAAAAAAAGTTGTATTAACCCATACAATGGCTAAGAAGCCAGAATTCTGTTTAGGATGAATGTTCCATATGGAATAGCAAAGAGAACTGCTAAAGAACTGCTGAGTTGCAGCACCATTGTTTTGTTTATTTATGAATAAAAAAAGAAAACATGTTAAATGAATATATCTCTCTTTTGTCAAATATTTTTGTTCTCACAGCAATATACCGAGAAAATAGGTAATGTGATTAATCAGGATTAATCCATAGAAACCTGTAATTAATTTGATTAAAATTTTTAATCATTTCACAGCCCTAAATTTTTTATGTCATATTATCACCGTTGCTAACTTTGAAAAAACTTGATACATATCTGTGTCACCAGCTGAAGTAATTTTCTTATTAAATTTCATAAAAAACAACATTCATGACTTAATGATGGGCTCTGCAATGAAACCAGGGATGGTGTTTAAACTAAGTTATGAGTAATATGATTTAAACGCTTTGTGAAATCCTCCGTTGACTTCCAATTCACCACCTCTCAGAGTGTTTGGAAGTCAGCCACAGCTTTCTCTTGGAGCTGTGACCATGAAAAGGTCTACTACGCTGATCAGAGTTTTTAATAGATGAAGCACATTTGCCTTAAGTGTCTAAATACTGATTAGCTATTCATCGTGCTTCACCCCTGTTTAGGCTTCAAACGTCGAGCTGCGTTCCACTGATGCAAAGCAGCGTGAGAGAGAGAGAGAGGGCTGGTGAAGCTGTGCTAAAAACTGCGACAACTTTGAAGTCATAATTTGAGCAGATGCTGACTTAAAAAACAATGTCGCACCACTGCTCTAATTTCCATAAACACAGTAAATGCCATGAACACCAGTGCCACCATTTCATTTCCGATGGTTAATCAGATGTGATTACCTTCATCACAGTCAATTCACTGAACACCATCAGACTTTTTTCCCCCTGAGAGTGTCCGCTCAACAAGAAGCATTAATAAAGCCTATTTCCACTAATGCTCAGGTGAAGGGGCAGCTTCCAAATAAATGGCTCATAATCACATAATAATGTTCCCTCCTAAAATGCTTCTGTTCAAACTATGACCAGGGAGGTACACACGCTCAACATTTACCACTGACCTCTAGAGGCTGTGCTTTTATTCTCACATGGTCGAATGATGACAGAGAAACTGAACACACGCTTTTTTGAGCAGTAAAAAAAGCTGAGTGTTATTAAGTACATTGATGCTGGTTTTAATATCACATTTATGACCAAATTCATGTAAGAAATCTATGTTTATGGGTTGATCATGCTTAATAACACCACCTACTGTTTCCAACCATCTTGGACCTTGCAGGACCGATGCTTATGTAAAGTCAACCTTTTGGGACGTCTCTATGTCATGACATTTATATCCATTTGAAAAGGGTAGCAGCGTCTAATCAAAGGTGGGCCGCCCAATGCCGATGGTGACCTCTCGTAAGTGGGAATCTGGAAAGCTGGGCTCATTTTCAAATCCATGCTGAAACTAAACCCCAAAGCCA
>CM076730.1:9203524-9206024 GCA_038501795.1 Pseudopleuronectes americanus | reverse complement strand
GTGGGTGGGGGGTGGGGGGGGGGTGGGGGGGTGTGGGGGGGGGGTGTGGGTGGGGGGGTGGGGGGGGGTGGGGGGGGTGGGGGTGGGGGTGGGGGGGGTGGGGGGTGGGGGGGGGGTGGGGGGGGGTGGGGGGTGGTGGGGGGGGGGGGGGTGGGGGGGGTGGGGGGTGGGGGGGGGGTGGGGGTGTGGGGGGGGGTGGGGGGGGGGTGGGGGGGGGTGGGGGGGTGGGGGGGGTGGGGGTGGGGGGGGGTGGGGGGGGGGTGTGGGTGGGGTGTGGGGGGGGTGGGGGGTGTGGGGGTGGGGGGGGTGGGGGGGGTGGTGTGGGTGGGGGGTGGGGGGGGGGTGGGGGTGGGGGGGGGGTGGGGGGTGGGGGGGGGTGTGGGGGGGGGGTGGGGTGTGGGGGGGTGGGGGGGGGTGGGGGGGGGGTGGTGGGGGGGGTGTGTGTGTGGTGTGGGGGGGGTGGGGGGGGGGTGGGGGGGGGGGGGTGGGGGTGTGGGGGGGGTGGGGTGGGGGGGGTGGGGTGGGGGGGGGTGGGGGTGTGGGGTGGGGGGGGGGTGGGGGGTGGGGGGGGGGTGTGGGGGGGGGGTGGGGTGGGGGGGGGTGGGGGGGGGGTGGGGGGGTGGGGGGGGGGTGGGGGGGGGGTGGGGGGGTGTGGTGGGGGGTGTGGGGGGGGGGTGGGGGGGTGTGGGGGGGTGGGGGGGGGTGGTGGGGGGGGGTGGGGGGGTGGGGGGGGTGGGGGGTGGGGGGGGTGGGGGGGGTGTGTGTGTGGGGGGGGGTGGGGGGGGGGTGGGGGTGTGGGGTGGGGGTGGGTGTGGGGGGTGGGTGTGGGGGGTGGGTGGTGGGGTGGGGGGTGGGGGGGTGGGGGGGGGTGGGGGGGGGTGTGGGGGGGGGGTGTGTGGGGGGTGGGGGTGGGGGTGGTGGGGGGTGGGGGGGTGGGGGGGGTGGGGTGGGGGTGGGGGGTGGGGGGGTGTGGGGGGGGTGGTGGGGGGGTGGGGGGGGTGGTGGGGGGTGGGGGGGTGGGTGGTGGGGGGGTGGGGGTGGGGTGGGGGGGTGGGGGGGTGGGTGGGTGGGGGGGTGGGGGGTGGGGGGGGGTGGGGGGGTGGGGTGGGGTGGGTGTGTGGGGGGGTGGGGTGGTGGGGGGGGTGGGGGTGGGGGGGTGGGGGGTGGGGTGGGTGTGGGGTGGGGGGTTGGGGGGGGGGTGGGGGGTGGGGGGTGTGGGTGGGGGTGGGGGTGGTGGGGTGGTGTTGGGGGGGTGGGGGGGGGTGGGGGTGGGTGGGGGGGGGGTGGTGGGGGTGGGGGGGGGTGGGGGTGGGTGGGGGGTGGGGTGGGGGGGGGGTGTGGGGTGGTGGGGGGTGGGGTGTGGGGGGGGGGTGGGTGGGGGTGGGGTGGGTGGGTGGGGTGTGTGTGGTGGGGGGGGGTGGGGGTGGTGGTGTGGGTGGGGGGGGTGGTGGGGGGGTGTGGGGGTGGGGGGGGGGTGGGGGTGGGGTGGTGGGGTGGTGGGGGGGGGTGGGTGGGGGGTGGGGGGGGTGTGGGGGGTGTGGGGTGGGGGGGGGGTGGTGGGGTGGGGTGGGGTGTGGGGTGGGTGGGGGGGTGGGGGGTGGTGGGGGGGGTGGGGGGGGGTGGGGGGGGTGGGTGGGGTGGGGGGGGGGTGGTGGGGGGGGGTGGGTGTGGGGGGTGGGGGGGGGGTGGGGTGGGGGTGGGGGTGGTTGTGGGGGGGGTGGGGGTGGGGGGTGGGTGGGGGTGGGTGTGGTGGGGGTGTGGGGGGGGGGTGGTGGGGGGTGGGGGTGGGGGTGGGGGGGTGGGTGGGGGGTGGTGGGGGTGGGGGGGGTGGGGGGTGGGGTGGGGGGGGTGTGGGGTGGGGTGGTTGGGGGGGTGGGGGGTGGGGGTGGTGTGGGGGGTGGGGGGGTGGGGGTGGGGGGTGGTGGGGGGGGTGGTGGTTGGGGTGGGGGGTGGTGGGGTGGGGTGGGGGGGTGGTGGGGGGGGGGTGGGGTGTGGGGGGTGGGTGGTGTGGTGGGTGTGGGGGTGTGGTGGGGGTGGTGGGGGGGGTGGGGTGGTGGGTGGGGGGTGGGGGGGGGGTGGGTTTGGGTGGGGTGGGGGGGGGTGGGGGGGGGGTGGGGGTGGTGGGGGTGGGGGGGTGGGGGGGGTGGGGGGGGGTGGGGTGTGGGGTGGGGGGTGTGGTGGGGGGTGGGTGGGTGGGTGGGGGGGGTGGGTGGGGGGGGTGGGTGGGGGGGGGGTGGGGGGTGGGGGTGTGGTGGGGGGGTGTGGGGGGGGGGTGGGGGGGGGGTGGGTGGTGGGGTGGGTGGTGGGTGGTGTGGGGGGTGGGGGGTGGGGGTGGTGGTGGGGGGTGGGGGGGGTGGGGGGGGTGGGGGTGGTGGGGGGTGGGGTGGGGGGGTGGGGGTGTGGGTGGGGTGGGGGTGGGGGTGTGTGGGGTGGGGGGTGGGGGTGGGGGGGGGGTGGGGGGTGGTGGGGTGGGGGGGGGTGGGGGGGTGGGGGTGTGGGG